>JAVCKV010055215.1:6492-22721 GCA_032274145.1 Herpochondria borealis | reverse complement strand
CATTGAATTTTTGTATTGTACAAAACTTCTGTGCACTTCTATAAGTGTTTGTTTGACTGGAATTTTTTGTTATTGATTCCTTCGTACGTGCAATGAAATTTTGTATACTACAAAATCTCATTGCACATTGATGACTCTCATTGTGTTGTTCCGTCTATCGAACGAAAATTTTGCAAACTGTGAGATTTCATAATTGTTTTGCCTGTACGATTGCAGTCTTCAATTCTCCGAAACTTTTTTGCACCGCGATAAGTGTTTGTTTGACTTGAACTTTTTGTTATTGATTCCTTCGTACGTGCAATGAAATTTTGTATACTACAAAATCTCAATGCACATTGATGACTCTGATTGCAGCCTTCAATTCTCGACGATAATGTGCATTTTGTTCATAGAACAATTTTTCCTTAAATCTTGCACGCTTAAAGAAGAGACTTAACTCTTCAGATGGACTGAAATCCTTGTCCATGCAAATTTTCTGAAATAAATATAAGCCTTCATGAGTTCGCACTCTGGATAGGACTACATATTCCCAGTTCTTGAAGAAACCCCTTGGCCAAGATGTAATGATGACGACGTCTTTTGACATCCCTTGTAACTTATGTCCAGTCGTGGCGTCGTTGCAATTAACTGGGAATTGTGTCATCTTACACTTGAAGTCGATTTCTGAAGCTGATGCATGTGGCTTCACTCTGACTTTAGCTGTTGTTGTATTGGTTGTGAGCCTGAATGTATGTTTTTTTGTCTCGTGTATCAGCTCTTGCTCCAGTTGTCCGATTTCGTTAGTTAAGAGTTGTTGTTTATCTTCCAATCTTGTCACACAGTTTGAATCCAATCCTGGAAACAGTAACTCAGTGGAGGTGGTTTTCAACTGTGCTGTTTTGGTTTTGAGCTCGTTGTCTAATTTGACAATGTGTGGCGACCTTGGGTAGTGTTCGCATTCAATCCATTCTACATCAGAAGCGCAAATGGTCCAAACTTTCCTGTCGTAGTAGTTCTTCCATTGTCGTAACATGTTGGGTTTTAATTTCATTCCAACAAGTCGGCATAAAGTACCGTTTCCACGGGGAACCTTATTGCGCAAGTTTTCATTCCCAATTGTACAAATCAAATAAGCGCCCACGTAGAGACATAAAGCAGGATCGACACGCTTTGTTCCTGACATGCAATTGGAGTCTCCGCAAGAAGTGTGAATTCTATGTCTGAGTGTACCAGTTACTTGTTTGTTGTATTGCGCGTGTTTTTTTGATGCTGATGATAGAATGTCTGCTTCAATGATAATTGTATGGTCAGGTGGAAGTACGTCTTCTGGTGTGTTGATATGTGGACAAGTGTTTTGCACATGATGACGGAAATTTCCAGCGGTTATAGCATTGCGTTCTCTGTTTGTTGGGGCTGCATAGACTACGTCAATGTCCTCAAACTCGTTTGATTTCGGTAGCTTTAATCCCGACCCAGCACGCACGATGAATCGTTCGTTGATCCATTTTCTGTCTTCCACTTCAAGGTTGCCCTCCCACATTCGTTTAAGCATTTCTCCATACCGTTTGTCTTTTTTGAATCGATGTTTATTTTCAAGAATAACAACAGCATTAAGTTTGTTCTCAAACCCACAACCAGATGCGCGGGAGAAAAGAAGGTCTTCGTTTGTTGCACCACATGGTTCCAGTTGTCTGAAATCACCTGAAAATATTATTGAGAATCCACCAAATGGCTTATTACTGTCCCCGAGAAGTTGTAGATTTTTGTTCAACTTTTCCACTTCAAATGCTTTCATGAATGAAATTTCGTCGATTACAACTATACGTACACCTATCCAAGACCGTTTCTCATCGTCTGAAATTTCTCTTGTTTTGTTTAGAAATGCAGCTGAGCAAGTGGTAACACCCCCAAATGCAGATGCTGCTGATCCTGTGTAGGCTGTAAACAAAAATGTGTTATCTCGCCATATTATACTGACTGCTTTGCAGAATAGGAAGCAAAATTTTTCTGCTATTTTCACTGCTGTTGTTTTTCCAGCACCCGCTGGTCCAGTTAAAAACATTATGAGCTGACGCCTTCCTCCAACGGCCATAAGTTTAGTTTGGATGAGTGTGGACAGATTATTTGTAGAAGTTGTCACCTCATTGTTGCCTGTGAGAGATGTAAAATATTGACCCAAGAGTGTTTCGTCGTTTAGACCATCGTTTATTAACCCCAAAAGGAATGTTGCACAGATAGAACGATATGTCACGAGCTGTTTTTCATCTAGCTGTGTTCCCTCTTCTTTCTGTACTTGTTGTAGGACTTTATTCATTGTAGGCACATTATAGTTTGGTGAGTCTTCTGTTATGTCAATGTTGTTGGTACCGTAGTTGTCATTGTAGCAGGATTCAGAAAGTTGGGTGGAACCAACTAAGGATTCTGTTATGAGTTCTAACATCATAGGATATGAACTGCGATTCACTGAATGAACGTTATCTCCTCTAGTATCAACTGGGTTGTAGGCAAAACCAGTTGTTGTGTCTTGTGTAAGCAACGACTTTTTGGAAGACAAGCGTGCGTGAATGAAGTTGTTATCATTGTAATAACATTTATCAATCATTTCATCTTGTGTACGCTTCTCATCGTATCGTTTGTCTCCCAAATCGTGATCATCGCTTGTCAGATACAACCGTGCAAGAATAAATTAGCATGCAAAATGATATGGTCACTTCAATTTTGCCACTACCATAGTGCATTGAAATTTTGTACATAACAAAATTTCCTTTTTCTCACCTGTATTCTGGACAGAATTGTAGAATGTCCGGCATTTCGTCGTGACTATCGGTGTGTGGTTGACCTGAATTCGTGCTTGAGTTCATTTGACAAGATGTTGACAATGCGATAGGGTCACGGGCTCGTTTTAGTCCCTTTTCGAGGGTTTGCCTATCCTGTATATTTTGCAATATCTCAAACCCCTTCTTCCAGAACTTTGTTTCATTGTTGTTTTTGTGTTTGTTGTACTCGCACATGAATCGATTCCAGTAAGAATTGTGGAGTCTCAAATCGTCAATAGTTCTGTAAGGATAGAACATAATGAGAGCAATTTTTGCGTAGTCTTCTCTTAATTTTGATGTTGGATCATCTGGTTCATCGCAGTGAATGTTTAGTACCTCGATATCACATAGACGATCTCTTGGAAGCGATACCTTTGGAATTACAAAGTGCTTCAACTCCTCTAAATGCGAGAATCTGAAGCCAGGGTGAGATGATTTGAATGCTTTTGCTGAGTTTTGTTTAAACTGGGCTTGAAATAGTGGAGAGTAATCATAGTTGTCATCTGCGTCTTCAGGAATGTCAATATTGTTCATCTGTTGGAAAGACATGTACTTCTTCTTGTATTTCATGACCATCTCATATGAACACATTGATTCAAACATTGCATCTGTTGGTCTGTGGATGTAATCATCTGCCAAACAATCACGCCACACAAGTCGTTCTTTTTTATACGCATTTACACGTAGACGGACGTCAACTGGTTTACCTTCCAAGCAAGCCTCGAGTTGACTGACTAAGAGATCAGACATACCATGAGAGAATTTAAACCTTGTCCCACCTTGTGAAATAAGAAGATGTGCCATGGTGGAACTGACTACGTATCTTGATGTTGCTGCGTTTAAGCCACCTAGCATTCGACATAATCCTTCAATGAATGAATCGTCTTCATGGTCGTCTCTTAGACCCTGTCTGACCTCATCTTGGATACGAATCAGGCGTCTGATTATCGTTTCTGCAATGCGTTTTGTTCTCTCGCTGTCTTCTTCTTGTGTTGACTTGAGGTTGTAAAGCGTGATGTAATACATGTGAAAGGGATCACCGACTTGCACATTTGTGTTGCAATTCAAAACAGAAGACAATGTATGGTTGTGGACATTTATGTATTGACAACCCATTGGTCTTTTTGGAACAACCATCCAAGGTGCAATTGTTTGGCTTTCGCCGAATAATTTAGGCCAGGTCACCATGTGCTCGTTATCTTGACCAGGATCTTCATGAATGTATGTCTCGGGGCATGTTTTGAATGGAAATAGGAATCTGCATTCGCATCCCTTCTTGAAACATCCATGACGGTGTTTGTAATCATGGTGATCGAAGCGTTGGGTGAGAAGGAGTTGCCTTATCCGAGAATCACCCCAAAAGTCATCGTTCGATTGGTTGCAACCTCCTATCATATGATAGCTGAAAAGGTATGCTGCCTGGTCAAGCTTCTCTTTGGTAGGGGGCAAGAATGTATCAGGTCGGCTCACGTTTTTCCAATACTCGAGTACATGTTCTATAATATCAGAAGGAGAAACCAGCCTTGGATTTCGTTTCGATTGGATCACTCTGCCCTCTAAGGGAACACAGAGGTTTTCATGGCGGGCATCTCTGAATGATTGAGAAGAAACATCTTCATACAAGGCATCGGGATTCTCTACTGTTGATTGTGTGCATTCAGGAAGTGACGAAGTTGGTATTTCCAAGTCAACTCCGTAACTCGCACACATAATCTTGTCTACATAACCTTGAAAGCGATTTCTTGCCTTGATTCTGATATCTGAGTCATTGGCGAACAATTCTGTCCTCAATGTTTGATCAAATTCCTTAACCCAAAGTTGAATGTGTTTATGTAGTGTCTTTCGACCTTGCTCTTCGTCGGCGGGAGCAAATGCTACAGTTGTACCAAAGATACCAGGGCCTTTAGACTTTTGGTTCTTAATGTCCCATTGGAATAAAGACTCAATGACTATATTCATAACATTTTGATACTCCAAGGAACAAGCACCAGGATATTTCAACCTTGTTTTCTTGCGCAGACGAAAATCAGCAATGCAAGATTCTTGATCACCTTTGAGGTCAGGTAGTCTTGCCTACAATGATTCGGATACAAAAAGTTAAGTATTGAAAATATGTGTTAAACCAAATATCATTTCAATCGCTCACCTTTTTTCCCGGATCGGCAAAGAGACGTACCCGAAATGAACATTCGTCACATGGAGTTACGGTGGCAAAGACGCTGTTTAACCCCAAAAAATCTTGATACGCAAATCCATTCCTCCTTGCATGTTGGGCAGCTTCTGGTGTATGCCCAAGTACACGACAAGAAGTCGATATACCTTTGATCAATTTACGTGTTTCTGGATCTGCCTGACTCTCGTCTTTCTCAAGTATCTTTTGTAATTGTTGTACACTGACATTTGCAAATTTCTCTCCCAAAGTAATTCCACCCTCGTTAGACCTGCATGTTATGACCCCACTTTTGAACGATAATTGTCGTCCATACATGTGGTGTAAGACCAAAATTGTATCACCACGCATGAATTCCTTGCTAGCCAATCTAGCATACCGTTGGATACAACTTTCAAATGATACACTTGTTGGTCTTTTGCTTTTGGGACCACCAAGACCGTATGGGAAAGCAAATGGCAACAAGTCTTCAATTCGCAGTTCTGTTGATTTCTTGTAATCGCCACCGTAAACCAACAATGTAGGTTTCTCATCTTTGAGCATAGCCAACGTAAATTCTTTATTTGTTCCATAAACGGACGATTGAGGTTGAGGATCTTGTCCAGTAGAAAAGTAGTAGGATCCTCCTTCGAATTTGTCTTCAACTGATGGATTGACTGCTTTGTCTGTATTGTTTGTTGTCTCTTCTTTCCCTATTAACATAGGCTGTGGACATTGATCCGGTACACATAAATCTCTGAACCCCGGATGATCCGATTTGTCGATAAACCAGACTGCCAGCTTATTGTATATATCAGTGTTGACAGTACACTCACTTGTAATCCTCCTTCTTTGACTTGGGGTCATTCTTCCTGAAAACATAACGTATATATGGTCACGATTTTCTACCGACTTCAAATGACTCATTGCTCCGTTAACTCTCTCTTGGTCTAACTCAAAGAATTGGTAGTTATGGCCCCACCTGAAAACGCCATTACATAACCATGAGTTCGAACTGGAGCAAGTAATGCTCTTGTGACTTCATTGACGTCTTCGTGAATATCGAGGCCCTCAATGTCAATTTCTCCAATTGCGAATCCATTTGCTATTGCCATTCGTGGAGGTGGCTTAATTGTCCTTGCTGGAGTCATAGCTTTGTAGCACCCTTCACAGCAAGACCATTTATTTGTCCCTGTACCTATTGTACTTGCTCGGGGTGATAATAGCATACCCTTGTGTTTTGGAATTTCATAATATTTCCAGAGAGAACTGAATGGATCAAGATCTGTGTCAATATCAGTGTCCATATTAATACAGTCTTTGTATTTGTCAACACTGAGTCTTTCTCTGTGGTCTTCAATTCTGAGATCCGTGAGGTACTTCAATGGTTCTGTTCCAAGAATGAAGCAATCACATATCACGCATACATATGCAATATGTTCATCTGTGTCATGTATTTGAGTTCGATGCAGTTGTTTGAGTGCTTCCTGCTTTGCTTTGTTAATAGATTCATCACTTAGTAATTCGTCAGAAGTATCGACTGTAGCTGGATGTTGATAAGGTCTCTGAGATTCAGACTGTAATCGCCGCCGTTGGTCACGACGATCGGAATTGATCCGATCTGTTTGAAGGATCGATTGAGTATTACGCAATTTTCTTTTTCTCTCTCGATCTTTTGCTAGTCTCTCTGATCTTCTTTGTGGTGATTCGTTGTTTCTTTTTAATGAATCGTATTGACACCGCTTTGCATTTATTTGTTGTTTATTCTTGGCTGATTGGCGTGCTCGGTAAGCACGTGTCCGATTTAGTGATGTTGTTTTTTTTGGTACCCTCATATTGCTGTTTGTAATTTGATTCCTAGATATTGATAGTAGTTGCGTAGTTGGTTCTTGGTAAACAAGTAATGAGGGCATCGTTGATTCCGATGTTTGTTTTATGGAGTAAAAGTTGATGTGATAGACACCTCCCTTGTAATCTATGTCCGGTTGCGGCGTTGTCGTTGATTAAAGTTACGATAGTATTGTTGTTCAAGATGGTTGACTTTTGCATGTATAATGTGGTGTACATGACACAGGCGATGTCTTGAAGAAGAGCTCTCATGTTGTAGTAAATATGAGGTTTACGTAAGACATAGGTCTTTGAGGCATACGTGAACATATAGTGATAACCTACGATGCAAATTAAAGAAACGAATGTGTGTGGTGAGACTTATTAAAACATTTTGTTAGACACTATCATAATCTTTTTAAGGCGCACAGTCTAACGATACAGATATCCATAAATTGAAACCAACTATCGCGTTTCACAACCTAAGTGAAGATGGTATCCCAATCAGGCAACCCTGGGCGACGATCAGGGTAATGTTTGTAACAAATTTTCTTCACGTGTTCCGGAACATCATCCCATGATGAACAGCCAAGATAGTTCTCCAGAAACTCTTTAATGCTGTAATCGCCCCAAAAGTCATCCAAATGGGCCCCTTTCACATACAGGTGGTCTTTCTTACCGAGTTTGATTAATTCCTCATTCGTCTGTTTCTCGACGGCAGGAAGGTCTCCCATATACCCGCAGCCTCCCACAACGTTGTCCTTGCCACTGTTTTCACAATAAGTCATGAATCGGCGCCCAGGTGTCATGTGTTCAGTGGGAACTAGTGCCCGTTTGAACATGTTTGAAAACTTTTTGAGTTGGTTGTCAAGATCTTGCTTTGGATTCACGGCATTCAATGGTACAACCGTTGCCCAACGAACTTCAGGATAACGAGCGTTCTTGCGAAATACCATCTCGTTAGTGGGACTCTGTTTCACACGCAGTTTGTGGTCCTTCAAGTTCTGAAGGAAATATGGGACATTTCTTTTCAAACTTTGTAGCAACGCGATAGTGGAGACTCTGAATTGGTCACACATGTAATACCAACAGGGGGCGAGGCTGTCGATAAAAATTACTGCATAGCACACGTCCTTCATACGCATGATACGTGAGGCACTGATCGTCAAAACCTCCCCACTAGAGCGCTGGAATTGTTGATTCACCTGTGCTGTTGCTGCTGGCGTTTCAAGTGCATAAATGTCTTCATCACTATCATCTGAGGAAGCGACATTACTTCTCTGCACATCACTGCTACCCACTTCCTCAGATACTTTGGACTCATCACTGCTGTCCTTATCCTCCTCCTCTGATTCCTCCTCCTCTGATTCCTCCTCCTCTGATTCCTCCTCCTCATCGACAACTTTCACCTCCTTCTCCATGTCCATCTCCATCTCCTGCCCTGATTCCTCCTCCTCCTCCTCCTCCTCATCTGATTCCTCCTCCTCCTCCTCCTCCTCATCTGATTCCTCCTCCTCCTCCTCCTCTTGTTCCATATCCTCATCTTCTTCATCACCATAGATATGTTGGTCCAACTTTTCACTATCTAATTGATCATCGCTAAGACACAAGACAAGTTGACCATTAGAAGCAATGTGAATGCAATAGACCTATGTGTTGTGGTGAAAATCTTACCTTCCGCTTACACTGTCATACCCATCAAACTTCTTTGACTTGTTTTCTTCTTCATGTGATTCGTTATCAAAGTTTTCTTCACCGTCGTCTTCACTACCACTATCACTATCAAGCAGGCTAATCGCTTTCTTATTGCGTACCACCACGTCTGTTCCATCGACAACATTGGCTTCATCTTCAGGCATTTGAAATCCTGGAGCGTAGGGTCCCTTGTTATTGGAATCGCGAATCTTCTTTTTGCGTTGCGGGGTTTCAAACATAGTGTCATCACTGTGAAAAGAGAAAAGGTAACATATGATGAGTACTATAATTGTGACGCGAAAAGGTATTTTGTGTGGACAATTTGGTTTGTTCGCCAAAAATGAGATTTTGTCATCAACAAAATTTCATTTCAGCGATAAATCAGCGATAATTTTCAATGTTCGTCAAAAAATGAAATTTTGTCATCAACAAAATTTCAATTCAGCGATAAATCAGCGAAAACACTCACTCATCATTGACTACCAAAGCAATGATGTTCTTGGTCAATGTAGCGATATTCCAATTCTTAGCCTTTGTATTTAGCTCGACATCTGGATCTATCTCAGTAGAAATCCTCTCCCAGATAATCCTGACCCTACTAGCATCATCAAATGAGTTCATAGTCTCTTCGATACGCTCCCGAGGTTTCATTCTTAAGAGCTTAGCTTGCTGACTCTGTGTAAAGGTGGGGATATTCTTTCGAACAAGCTGCAAGCAATGCGCAGGATTCATCACGTCAAAATTATAAATAGTGACACGCGGTTCATCAGGTGGAAACTTCATATCGGAAGAGGGTTCTGATTTGACGGGGCTCTTCCTCGCCGCGAGAGAACTGTCATTGATTGATAATTTGTTCATCACGGACGAAGTTTTCTTTGCTCGCCTGCGATCTGACGCATTGGACCGAGGCGTCGCAGGGGATGAAATCGTTGAGCTGGGACTGGATGACTCCGTTGTTACAGTAGACGTGGGAGACGCCAACGCAGCCGTGTGTCTTGAAGCCGTGTGTCTTGATGCTTTTTTGGACAAATTAGCAGCAGTGTTGGTACCAATTTTCTTAGCTTTGTGACGACGGTCGTTGGACTGCGGGGAATCGTGAGAGCGTTTGGGGGATGCACCAGGCAAAAGTGATGCTGGAGATTTTCGACTTGAAGACACTTTTTTGGAGGGTGACCTTGGGGACGCAGCACATAGTACTGATGCTGGAGACTTTCGATTTGAAGACACTTTTTTGGAGGATGACCTTGGGGACGCAGCATGTAGTACTGATGCTGGAGACTTTCGACTGGACGATACTTTCATGGAGGATAACCTATTAACTACACGAGGCGGCGATGTAATGGAATTAGTCGATGCTGGCGCCGATGCGCTCGATTTTGATTTCTTCTTCTTCATTGTAGAAAGTCAAATTTATGAGAGTTGCTGTTGCTTGTTGCGGCGATTATGAGTTCTTTCAAAGATCTGTTGTATGATGCCGGGTAGAAGGCAACCAAAGTAGACATGTAACCTCCAGACACTGGCTTACCTAAATTAATTAGAGGTACCTTCCAGCTTGGCACTTTGGACACAAAGAAAAATTCATTGATACAATGGAATAGTACAGTCCAGGGCATAACATTTTTACTGAGATGAGCCCCAGAAAGCCCCGATATTTCGATCTAGAGCCCGAAAACAAAATCAAACTTTAAAACTGCCCAACTTTATTCCATCATACCACCAACAATCGATGTGTATTCGGCGCCTACGAAGGAATACCCCACTTGAAAGTAGCGCCTAATGTCTGCCTAAATTGGATGTCCAATAAATGCCTGCCTAAATTGGTCCTTGGACATGAAGAAACTTGAGCCCAAAAACGAAATCAAACTTTAAAACTGCCCAATTTAAATCCATCATACCGCCAAAAATCGATGTGTTTTCGGCGCCTACGAAGGAATACCGCACTTGAAATTCAAATGTTGTACTCTGATAGTAGCCAGTTTGAGTTGGACATAAATCGACCTGAAAGAGAAAGAGAATAGTAGTTTACCACTCTATATGTACGACGTAGTAGATGTTGTACAGAGGAATTGAACATTTAAATTCGTCCATGGAGCGATTTGCACTTATATAGGAATAGTACGAATTACTACCTGTTGAACCTGTACACAGGAATAACATCAAGTTTGCTTTGTCGTAATTTTGGTTTAGTTAAACTGAGAAACGAGACTAAACGCGAGAAAATAAATGATTTTGAGCAGCTGGGATGTTGTCTTTTGCTTACTCAGTGCTTACTCAGAGTGTGAGGGGTATCTACAGGTGAGTACCAAGCAAAACAGTCTCTAGTATGTAAGCTTTATGGCCGCTAACATCAGATCATGTGATGAACTTGTGTGTCAGACAGACCGAGACATAAAATACAGATATTGCAACCATTCAAATAAGATATTAACATATGTATATTCACATCGTACGTTGACCTGCGAAACAGACACGGGAAGCTGTATTTGACTGCTATTACAAGTGCGTCATGCAGAATTGACCAGAAATCTGATGTGTGAACATTGATCTGTTCTCATAAATTTTCAAACCACCCATTCATCATCAATTGTAAACCATCCATTCACCTAATCATCAAGTTATTCGCCTCCCACTATCACTATATACTTGTTTGCTAATCGTTACAGGCGAGCCAGCGATGTCTGCTGCGAGTGACAACGATAAGGGTTCTTCGCTAGGGCAGGCGGGGATAAGTGGTGACGAGATGGCAGAGGGTCTTCCGAAGAATCTGGCTGGGACTACCACCAGTCTCCCATGTGCTGAGTATGACGCGATTGTGGCTAGATTCGAAACCAGCCCTGATGACTGTGGCAGGGACGATATTAACAAGATGTCGAATCGACTATGCCGTAAGTTCGAGACGCAGGTGCACCTCTCGATGCTCGTTTTGACCAATACAATGGTGAAAGTTGAAGACTCTGAGCACCTCCGCAATTCCAACATGCGTGTCAACCACAATAACCCAACTAAGACTGCCTCGATGGAAATGATGAATAACATGGCAGGGAATCCGATCAACATCAGTGACAAAAATTCAAATGACAGTACAACATGGGGGAAAGATCTGGAAGTGTATATGACTGTTTATGATAAGGTGTGTGCATTGAAATTTCGTTCTGTCCATTATTTCGGGTCACAACTGACAGTATTCTTGTTTCATATGATAAAACACAGGACTGTGAGATGAGCCTTCGTGATAGTGTTGTCAGGGGTGTACAACTTACTACTGTAGCCCCAGGATATCCTATCTCTCAAGAAGTTGTCGCGCCTTTCGTTCCTGATGATAACATGATTCGTGACGGCTGGGGTGAAGCACTTTGGAATGGCGAACTCAATGAGTACATGAGCATTAATGCGTTCAGCAAGAAAGGTATGGAAAGGGTTGCACAGATGAATGATCTTGAGTTGGACGACAATTTCTTTCCCCAGCAAGAAGATGATGAAGATAATCTCCAACAGTGTTTCGTAAACCTTGCATTACGTGTACATAAAAAAGGCACATTCAAGAATATTCACTTGAATTTCATTGAAGGTATGCATCGTCAGATGGCGTGGACCCATGCCATTTATGGGGCGAAATTCCATCCAGATGGGCTGATCATACCAAACACACTTCAAGTTCAAGACTTCAAGGATGCTGAGTTCCAAGTTGGTGAACATGACTTTGGTAACAATGACAAAGGATTCCGGAACCGCATTCGCAAGCGGTTCTTCGAACTTGAAAATGACCACTTCTTAAAGGTGCCGTTGTCAGTTTACTATGTAAACCAGAAGAAGGTGAACGGTACCTTGCTGAGCAATATGTTTGTTTACATGAGCAAACTGCATTCAGAGTCTAAAAGGGATTCTAACACAAGGTGCCCATGGCAGACTTTGGGCGTAGAGGCTGAAAAATACGTCAACAGCTTCTACAATGAAAACATTGTTTACCGTCCTAACTTTCAAAGTGCAAAGTTTCGCTATCCTAAAATACCCCCCCAGAATGAAGAAATTTTAGAGGACACTGTTGGCAGCCTTGGTTATGACAATTCTGACAAATCAGCACATGCATCTTCTATCATCGACCAGCTTTATCCACACATGAATCCTATACTTAACAGTTCGGAGTTCAAGAACTACGCCAGAAATCCGTACTCAGGTGAAGCAAAGAAGGCGCTGATCGACCATATGACTACGGGTGTTATGATGAAAGGTGTTATGACGAAATACAATGGTGTGGGACCTCATACAAAATACGATGAGATAAAAGACAAGAAAGTTGGATATCCCTTTTACCCTAGTTACGCATCAATGGCTGAAGACGTTGGAACTGGATTTGATACAGATGCAAGAATGAATCCCATGATGGCTAACAATCTAATTCACTTTCCATTGGTGTTAACCATTTTGTGGGAAGCCATCAAGAATCTATCCAGGCATGATACACTGAAGAGTGAAGCGCGTTTGCAAACCATCGAATATTATCTACGGTTTCACAACAATCCAGATGAATGCTCCACAAACTTAGATCTGCATGGAGTATATGCTCAGGTATATTGCTTATCACAAGCAAAAGATTTGCATTCTTCTGGAGCCGAGATCATGGGGGCAGCACACATCATTTGTCAGATGTGGAATGTATTTGTTGCTGTGCAAACAGAAACAAGTTTGAATAACACGCAGAAAGAGCGTACATTGGCTTTTCAGAAAGCTGGAGCCATACTAAAACGTACTTTCACGAACATTGGCAGCACTGTAAAGTCAGCCAACAATATGGATGTGGCGATGATCCTAGGTAAGTGTCCAAAATCATAGAATGATGACAGGTGGAAAAGGAAAATTTGTATCTAATAAAAACGTCGATTCTTCATCAATACCTTCAGCTAATTCTGCATACCTATTATGGGAGATGACCAACCATCAATTTGAGAACTTCAAGCAATATCTGGTGAAGGGAACCACTGGTGCAAAAGTGAATTGGTTACGGTGCATGTTGTTTTACAACAATCTCCATCGCTTCACACGTCTAATATGTGCTATAGGTTTATTCCCAAAGTTAGATGAAGAAAAGGCCAGCATATACGCCCCATCGCTTGTTGTGATTAGTAAGGCTTTAAATGGCAGTGTCAAACACATGAAACAGGCGAAGAGTTCACTTTCGTCGATGAGTAACAGTGTACTTCAATTACAACGAAAGCCTGCTGGCGTTTACATCCGCAAGATACATATTCAGGACTTCCTGCAGGAAAAATCTCTTCTTTTACCATTACTGGTACACTCCTGGGTAATGTTTGCCCAACAAATAAACGGTAGAGACAGTGTGTGGCCAGATGGTTATGTGGTAACAATCAGTACGAAGAGATCATCACAACCTACCAGGACCCGGCCATGTCTGAAAAAGAACCCTCATGATGTTAACGAAAAAATTCTGGCGCCTGCTGGTTACAAGTCACTCTGCCCAGGTTCTTTGGATAATAAGACCCCGTCTCTGATGTTAGAATTCTTGCCTTATGTGGTAATGAAAAGTGAAATCAAGAACCTGGATCCAAGTGATCTAGTTTGGGCAAAAGTCGCAACTTTTGTGAAAGACAATGAAAAACTCAACAATGAAGCTACGCCAAGTCCATTGGTTTTTTCGATGAGTACATATATTCCAGTTCCAAAAACAAAAAAGAAGACAAGGAAAAAAGGGAATGACTCTCCTGATGCCACTACTTCAAACGCTGTCGAAAATGATTCAGATGGAGGCGTAAACACCATAAATACCGTTGGCGTTGTTAACGACAAAAAAACCTTAGCAAGCTACGGACATCATGCAGTTGCTCTCTTTAAAAACCTGGACAAGGTAACCATGCTTCTGCCCAGGGATTGTGTACAGCCACGTGAAGCGTGGAAGTGGCCAGGTGCCAAGAATGCTCCACCAAAGAAAATTGTGGAACAACTTCTGTTCGATATGAGCAATCGTCGAAATTACATGGCACTAGTCAAATTGAAAGGGGTTCTCTTCACAAGTATAAGCGGGTGGATTACGTTAGATAAAACATTCTTTGACAGTAAGTACGTCTTCATGATACAGAATATTTTGGCGACTCAGTTCCCTCCATTGCAAGGAACTGATGAAGATATACAAAAAATATTCAACCGTGCGGTGGAGGATTACATGCTTGGAAACTTTTTGTCAAAACAACCAGATTTCCAATTGCCACAGTGGGAATATGATACTGGACCAAATCCTGTCACACCGAATCCAAAGAAAAAGGACCGCGCTGGTAAGTGATTAATTATGTGAAATTCTACTTTCACTTGTTATGCATACATACAATGTTTATCTATGTACAAACTCGCTCACAACTGCGCTACTTTGTACCAATTCCTGGATCAACCAGATGAAGAACAACCAAAAGAACAACCAATTGAGGAACAACCAGAAGAAAAAACGACATCTAACCCAGTTAAGAAGACAGTTGCACAGGCAAAAGTTTCTACACCACCTGTACAGACACACGAAGATAAGCAAACCAAAGAAACAGTTGTGCAGACTCACCAGGCTATTACGCCGGTTGCACGAGCACCAGTTGCAGAAGCATTGACAAATATGCCTGGTGTACAAAAAGAGAGCACCACAGTTGATGAACACATTGATATTAATGAACTGAATGAATTCGAGAAAGCCTTCTTTTCGCAATTTTTAATCAAAGATGGAAGACTGATTATACATAAACAAATGAGAAAATATCTTGCCAATCCAGTCGACCAAAATTTTGCAGACCGTTTCCGCAAGTTACATGATCAAAAGCTCAAAGAACAGACACAACAAACAGTTGAATTTGCTATCAGAAGTGTGGTTCAGCATACTAAGATGCAACACATGCTCATAAAGAGACTTGAGGCTGATATGAAAAGTGGTAATGCAACCAGCGCTCTAACGTTGATGGATGCTAATACAAGGGGAGTGAAAACATCATTGAAGTCACTGGCAAAAAGTTTTACCATACCAGGTGATATACTCAAACCTATTTTCAAGCGAAACATCGATAAAATGGAGATCGAAAAGTACCAGGTTTCAGATGATGTTAAACTTTTGCCAAACCCACATGACAGTGCCGACAACGTCAAAACTACTGCACTGGAGCATGGCCTGCAGCACGTCAAAACTTATGACACAAAAGTATTGTATAAGGCGATGGGATGGAACGGCCCTGTAACCATGGCAACGTTCAAAAATACAGACCTCAACCACACTGTACTCTGCTTCAGATGTAATGATCTTGCCACCTTCTACGAGTATTATCAATATGAATCAGAGGTTGATTCGTCAAATAAAATCAGATTTGCAAGATTGAAAGGGTGGCTGAAAAAGTTGAGTACCCCTGGCAATTGGGTTGTTTCATTCAATCTTGTTCCAGTAACAGAGGGAGATACATTTGTATTCCTCATTTGGAAGTGCATGTATCAATATGTGATTAGATCATTGGAGCTCATACAAGAACAATTAGAAGGAGTGATGGACGATGATAACCAATCAGACTCAGACCCTCCATCACTTCCCGGTGATTGTAATATCAATGAAAGCCAACAGACCATGCGAAAAACCAGCTACGACGAGTCTGATGGTTCACCTGATACATCATCCGATTATAGCGACGATGAGAAAAAGAAAAAGCCAGAAAATGGTGACGCTGGTGAAAATCCCCAAGAAGATGGAGAAGATGGCGTCGTCCTAGGTATGAACAGCACCACACCTCAGA
>JAVCKV010055106.1:0-22726 GCA_032274145.1 Herpochondria borealis | reverse complement strand
GATAAGCTAGCGGAAGTTTATAGGTTTGACAACAATCAATCAGGTAATGAAAGTGTGAGATTACTTATAAATCTATATAAAAGAGTCATCCAAAGAGTCATTCGGTACTCATAAATACTCTGTGACACAATAGCCTGTCCATTGACATAATAGCCCTCCAACTATGTCCTTCGGACATTCCGGTTGACGCACAGACCTTCGTTATACCGTTCCTTTCCAACATGACCCCATCCCACACAAAAGACCGTATGAGAGCACACCATTAGAACACCCGTTTGGTTTGTACTGTGCTTATATCAGCAGCAAGTGGCACTGTTGACTCACAATTAGCAGACAGAATGAGCCAGGATCAGCAGAAGCTAGGAGACTTAGACTATTCCGATCAGAAGTTGATTGGAAGAGACTCCGAACTAAAGCTTCTGAGGTCACTATGCAAAAAGTCTGCAGAGAGCAGCAGACCCATTGCTATATTTGTAAGAGGTCCGAGTGGATCGGGCAAGTCGCTGTTGGTCAATACCGCATTCGAAGGAAAGGACGATATTCTATTCCTGACTGGCAAGTTTGATCAATATCGAGGATCAGGAGACGCCTTGAGCGTAATCGTGGAAGCCTTCTCGGAGCTCAACAACAAGATGAAAACGCTCCCCTCGACTTGTTCTGCGACTGAAAAGACAGATGAAAAGGCACTGCTTCAGATCATTCCCAGTCTACAAGCTGCTTCTTCCATGGGTCAGTCGTGGGGAGTTGAAATGTTAAAGCAAATGCTGCGTGACTTCATCAAGAAGTTGAGTCAGCAACGAAGAACGGTGTTGTTCCTGGATGACTTACAACAGGGGTGTGATCGGTCCTACGTCGAACTGATCTCCAGTTTCGTGACTGATCCGGACCTGTCCAATTTTGTTTTCATTGGGGGTATCCGAACGGACAGCCATCAAGACACAGTACAAGCCGACTCTCGAGAGCTGCGAGCCCTCTATGGTCTACCATGCTCTACTACAATAGAGCTCGGAAATCTTGATATAAAAGCATGCAATGAATTGATCTCAGATCTTCTTCATATGGAACCTGAGAGAACAAGGGGGCTTGCTGCGGTTGTTCATAAGAAGACTGACGGAAATGCCTTTTTTGTAATTCAGTTCCTTCAGATGCTTGAGCGATCCAAGTTGTTGAGGTACGAGATGGGGAGCTTGAAATGGAAATTCGACGTGTCTAAGATTGAGGGTGAAGCCAATCTTGCCGCCAACCTTGTAGATGCCGTTGTAAGCAAGATAAGGGTACTTCCACTAAAAGCACAGCAAGTCCTGAATGTTGCAGGATGTCTTGGTGGCCGCTTTGATCCCACGTTGGTTGGCAAGTTGGTCAGCAACCTGCCTGATCTTCATAACAGCATGGCTTTCAGCGTCGCTTTCACCATTAATGAGAGTGACAATGAAAGTGACGACGAAGGTGACGACGAAAGTGAAGACGAGAGCGAAGATTATAGTGATAACTCAAGCGATGGCGACGAAAGCGACGATGGATTCGACAATCTTGAACTGAACGAGATCCTCGAGCTCTGCACCAAGGGAGGCCTCATTTCAAAAGTCTCTCTCAAGATGGGCGGCACTAACCCCACAACAAGAGAGCTGTACAAGTTCACCCACGACAAAATTCAACAGGCAAGTTACATGCTAGTTGAACAAAGTGAAAGACCTGCGTTCCATCTAAGACTGGGAAGACTTCTCAAAGAAATGGTCGATGGTTCCGACGACGACGTAATGCTTCTCATAGCAACCCAACAGCTCAACCGGGGACGGGCTCTGATTGAAGATCCAACCGAGAAGCTGCAATTGGCCAGCCTTAATCTGGCAGCTGCTCGCTCGTTGAGGGCCAAGTCGGCGTTTTTCCCTGCTTGTGACTCCATCAGCATCAGCTTGGAGCTATTGGGTGAGGGGAGGTGGGAAGATCAATACGATCTCTACCTTGAGACCCTCACAACAGGGGCCCAACTTGACTATTGTTGTAGCAACGCATCAAGATGCCAAGTTCTGGTACATGACATACTCTCTAATGCAAAGGCCCTCAAGGATAAGATCCCGGCCTACTCCACGCTCGTGGAACTTCACACGTTGAATCGTGAGTATGTAAAGGCTCTGAATGTTGGTTATGACTTGTTGAAGCAGCTCGGTGTCAACATTGAGAGGAGTGCCAATTTGGTGAATGTAGTCTGCAATTTCGTCTCCGTCACATCAGCTGTTCAGAAGCGCTCCGATGAAGAGTTGCTAAGCATGCCAATGGCTGATGATGATCGAGTGATCTCAATCATCAGGACAATGCAGTTGCTGTTGAGTGCTGCATTTTGGACTAGAAGGGACAACCAATATGCCTACATGCTGTTGACTATGATGAAGCTTACTCTAAAGAATGGCATGACGAATATGACTGGAGCAGTGTTCTCATCTTATGCAGGTGCCTGTGGTGTGTTTGGTAACTTTGAATTGGCGAAACGAATTGGTGGTCTCGCGCAGACGTTGGACGAGAGTCTTCAAGACAACACGTACCGTTGCAAGTCGATGGTTCATAATTTGGTCTTTGTTGCTACGCCAAAGAGCATGTACTACTTGAGTCTTGATTCGTTCCTCGAAGCCCATCGGATAGGTCTGGAGGTAAGCTTTACCACTGTACAAAACCTCTGGGGACTGATACGATCTCACCATGCTTGTCTTTTACAGGTCGGCGACTTGGACCACTCGAGTCTGGCGTCTTATAGCTATGTAATTGCATATTATCTTGCCGGCTTGCCTCTAGTATCACTGGTTCATGATGCAAATATGTTCAGCACGAGAATGGCTGAGTATGGGCAGTGGCAGACTCTCGCCTGCCTAAAGCTCTACCACCAGCTGGTTCACAACCTGACAGACACCGAGATTGAGAATCCGTCGAGGCTAGAAGGAGAAATCATCCCAGATCTCGAAGCTTTCCTCGAATCTGACACATCCACCAGAAGACGAATGTTGTACACAAGCCTCAATCTTCAATCGGCCTTCTACTTTCGGGATATCGACAACGCTGGGATTGCTGCGAAAGAGAATTCCTCTTTCAAGGATGCAGACTGGCCAGGCTTTCATGTCTTGCCCGATCCTTTCTATCGTGCGCTGGTGTGGATCGAGGCAGCGCGAGCACACAAGGGCTCCCAATACGCAAGAAAAGCGCGGCGTTGTATTAAAAAAATGGAGAAGGGGACCAAGCAAGGCCTGGTAAACTTGTACCACATGACACTGATTGCCAAAGCGGAATATGCCACGCTAAAGTCTAAGCCATCGCAAGTGGAGCAATGCAAGGCAGCTTTTGATGAGGCTGTAAGTGTGAGCACTCGATCAGGATTCACACAGCATGCAGCTTTGACGAATGAGCTTACTGCGCGCTTCATGCTTAGATGCGGCGACAATGACTGGGGCACTCACTACATAAAGATGGCTACCAAGGGGTATCAGGATTGGGGAGCACACGGAAAAGTTGAGCAACTCAGAGGAGAGTTTCACCACTTACAAACTTCTTTCAGGAGGGCGAAGAGAGGAAGTGTCGGAATCCGAGGCCGCTCGAGATTCGAAGAAGCCGATCATGAAGACCTGTACAAAGGACTGAAAAGCCGAGATGAACTATGGTCAATTGCGATTTCTGACTGCAACAGTGACGACGATGGTGACATCCGAATAGGGGGGCGCACGGCAAGATAGAGCAGCTTAGAGGAGGCATACAGGCGTCTTTCAGAAGGGCGAAGAGAAATGGAAGTGCCCTCATCCGTGAAAGCCTCTCAAACCACTTCAAAGAAACGGGTTCAGAAGAGATGTGCGAGCGGACAGAGGAGCCGAGACAAATTTTGGGCAATTCGATTGCTGACTGTAGCACCGAGAAAAGAAGCTCGATTGCGGGATCTTTGAGAGCTGGGGAATAAGAAAGCTCTTTCTGAGTCCTGGAATCATGTAATGCTATGGTTTGTAACTGGAAATCCTATCCAGGCGAGGAAGTTGTGATGGAGTGTGCTTGTAGTCATTGGTCAAGTAGAGGATTGATGACTCCAGTGTACATCTCTCATTTGTAGAAATTCATTTTACTAAACACTCAGCCGCAGAATGAACCAGGAACAAAACGAAGGAAACTTGGACTATCCTGATCAGAAGCTAATAGGATCAGAGTCCAAGACGATCCCACACGTCGATCCACAAGTCGCTGTTGGTCAATACTGTATTCAGTGGCGAGGATGCGTTCTTAATGTTGCTCGACCAGGCCTGTCTATTTAGGAGGTGTTTCAACTAGATAGTCGAAGCAAGCACGAGAGAGGTGGGTAGCTGGTAATCCGAAGCTTACTTCCACCGACAAAATTCACGACGCGAAGACTCTGTCCGGGTGGCTCGAGAGTTCGCTGAACTCCTCGTCGACCGAGGACACTCACGTGAGTTCTTCGGAGCCCTCTTTTGAGAGGCCGCTGGCTTTGATGCAACCAACTATCGAGCCAAGCGAAAGTCCCAGGCCAGCAGCCACGTTACGTGGTTTCTTCACATCGCTTAACAATCAGACAAATTAACCGGGACACGTTGCAAGGACACGATGGCTACGATCATATGGTGGATGCCTACAAACGACCACGCAACCTTCGCGATGCCCTCATGCGTACCCAGCTCAATGAGCCTGATGGAGCACCACTATCGAGCCTTCTAGAGTACCCACCGTAGGGCGTGCGACGTCTAAGACACCTTCTCCCAAGTTTCTACCGTACGTACAGACAAGTCAACTACTGCAACACCTCTGGGCGGGCACGAGATTACGATCTAAAGTAGAAACAGGCGCAAAATGGTCTGTTTGCTGATGTATCTAGGCACAAATCCGCGCCTACTTTTCCAAAAGACCAAAATTCTTGCCCCGTGCTTTCTACGTGTTAAATTCTCTAGAAGAGCACTCTTCTTGGAAAAACAGGCACGGATTTGCGCCCGACCTATTGACCATGCCTCCAGTTTGTGTGCTGAACCATATCCAGTAATGAGACCTCTAGACTGCGTGCCGTAACCACTATCATGCTAGGTAGAATGGTGTTGTAACTACTGCAAATAACTCATTCTACGAGAATTTTTGTTGGAGCACCAGGTAGTATGGTGGACTTGTTGTGCCGCGGCCGTTATCACGGCGAACACTCGTTTGAGTTGTTTATTACATTGAGCACGAGGCGGTAAACCTGCCCACGCCCTACTAGTCTCACATTCTAGAGCTCTCCGATGTAGCCGCTTACTTGGTCGATACAGTTAGTGCAATTGAACTACAGTTTGCTGCTGCCCGTACATTTTTAATCTACTCAGCCTCTATGGACCGTCGCGAAGTAGCGAGTTACAGGTATGCTCTAGAGAGCTAGTAGAGTCATGGTTAGCTCTCCTCTCTATAGCAAGTAACCCGAGAGAAGGAAGTGGCTATAGAGTCAACTAGCTTGTGTTTTGGGTTACAGCTACTCTCTACCTAGAGAGTAGCTGCAACCCCTAGTTTAGGTTTATGACTGCCTCTAGACTGACTAGTCAAAGTACTGCTCGTCCATTGCAAATCGAGGTTGGTACATGTACTGTATGCGCCGAATGTGCCACTTCGCGTTTCAGAGGGCTAGAGGGGAGAGTAGTTCTATAAATTGATTGGCGCATTCCCCATAAGCAAAAAGGTATTTGATAAAAATATTATGCATGTAAAATTTATTCGTCGCGTCACCGTCTTCAGTTCAATAGTAACTACTCTAGAGAGTCTTTCTCCCTCTGACTCTCGCTCGCTCTTTCCTTTGTGTTTCCTCAAAAGTTCGCTCCTCAAAGCCCAATCTTCACTTGAGCAGCCACCTTTTCGTCGGCATGTGGTGTAAAGATGGACAGCGTCATGAAATTCTGCTCCCAATCAATTTCGATGCCTCCATAGTTGCTTCGTGCTCGACAAATGTGCATGGCATCCTCACAGGCATTCTCAGGGGAGGTGGTAATGTTGGCGCGGGGAACAATTTCCTTCTCCACATCTTGACAGTAGCCCCAGTTGGGATGCACGTAATTACTCTTTTCATCAACAGCAATGGCGCACCATGGTTTCTTTTCATTGATCCACGTACAGTCATTGTACTCTTGTCCATCGTAATAGAATGGGAACTTGCATTCCTTCAAAAAGACTCCATCGCCCCGTTCGTCAGCCGACCGAACGCGGAGGCGATTGGAATTGGCATCGGGGTAGGGCCAATTCTTGTCAATGCCACTCGCCGTGACTTCGTACAAGACTTGAGCGTCACCAAATTCGGAACTGACGGGCATTTCCTTGGCCATCATTTCTCCCCAATGCATGTCACCGGATATAATGACAATGCGCTGGGCATTGCCTTCATGAATGGACTGTTGCAGCATTTGCAAGAGACGCGCCTTTTCTTGCGGAAATTGATTCCAACTTTCAAATTGAGTTCCGAGGTATCGTGTATCTTCACCAATGGCATTAATGGCATCAAAGAAGGAGTTGTCGGTGCGGTCATTGGCACAGTACGACTTGACATCATTGTACTTTTGATCCGTCGGTTGCATGACTTGCATACCAGTCCCAATCACCTTGACAGCCGATGGTTGATGCAACTGTACATCAAGCCACCTCCACTGCTCTTCACCCAACATGGTGGAGTTGCGGCCCTCGCAATATCCCAGGTCTTCAAAGGTGGGAGAACGAAAGGTACGAACATCGAGTAGGACCAGGTGAACACCATTCTCTTCTTTCGTCGTAGTGTTGTCCACTGGTGGCTTGGAAAACATGAGGCTCGAATAGACTCCCTTTTGTTGCTTGTCGCCCTGTGCTGGATGGCGAGGATCCGAGTCGGGGAGGTCGAAAAAGTGTGCAAATTCGTCCTGCGCAAGCTTGTGGCACTGGTATTCAGCTCCCGAGTTGTCGACTCCGGAATCATGATCGTCCCTGCGCAGTAGTGAGTAGGAAAGTAGATGAGGGTTAGAATGATTTGCGAGAACACAGACACACGCAACACGGGGTTTCATTCAGCCTCATGCAGCCTCCTCAACTCAACCATCTTCTACACACAAAAACACACATCCTGCTATTCCACTCACCATGTTCCCGTCACTGGAATCTTGGGAGACGCCAATGGTCCATATCCCAAATACTGTGGATCATTCTTGGCCATATTGTACGAATATCGCTTCTTGTCCATATCTTCTCCATCCGCATAAATATTGTCTCCCAACCATACCCACAATTGTGGTTTGAATTCATTGCGCAAATGATCCCACAGTGAATTGTCCACTTGATTGTCGGGTTCAAAGCACGATCCAAAGGCAATGCGCGAGACTTGGGCGCCCGCACGAGGCTGTTCGTGCGTCCAGTAGCTCAAACCGCCCGTGGCGGGTTTGCAGACCCCGTCGCACGTGCCACCATAGACGGCAAAGTCCGAGGAACAACCAATCACACCAGCCGTGGCGGTATCCATGACACATGCGACCCATTTGCCATTGCAAAGGGGCCAGTCGATGGTGTATTCCGAAGACCATTTGGTATTTTCAGAAAATGTAATCTTGGTGTCATCGGGACACGTCGTCTGAGTCGTCGCATCGCAATAATCGGTCCACATGGCTGGTTTGTAATCACTCACGTGATAATACTCGTCTCGTGGTTGTTGACCATCCTTCCACAAACCAACCCAGTAGGTCGTTTCGGGTGGTTGAGACGTGGTCACGTGAATTTCAATATCTTCATTAAACATGTACACGACCGACGATGCCTTGACAGTCGCAGTCGCTGCTTCTGGTATCACATTCTTGAGACGCAACGAGGCAACTCCAAAGAGTGTGACAGACACTGCCGTCATGAAGCCCACGGCGAGCAAGACGCAAGCCATTCGGCGATTGCACAAGAGCAGCCTGAAACAGTCACAGACTGCTCGACACCATTCACAAGGTCGCGATTTATCAAGAGAACTGTAGGGCATTTCATCGTAAAAGTTTTCACCCTGATTGGCGGGGGCCAAGTTGGGAGCTGTTGGAGCGGTATTGTTGTCGAGCGATGTTAGATAATCCCAACGACTCATTTGGGGACTTGCGGCACTGGTGTTGAGTTGTTCCATTTGATCTACAATCTTCGAGGAGGCGGAAGCCGTGGATCGACGAGAACTAGCCCTGGAGGAGGTGGGCGAGTTATTGTCGGCGGCTTCAAGAGCTTGAAGAATCTCCATCTTGCTGCTTCGTTGAAACGAAGACGTTGGAGACCCTCCTCTCCCAGAGTCACGTCCAACACTGTTGTGCGCATCTCCTGCTGACCCCTGCTGCTCCAGCTGATTCAACAGTTCCATCTTGCTAGCTCGACTCATGATGGATGGCTATCTGATTGATTGCTTGGTTGCTTTGTTGATTGGTCGACTCTCTCCCTTATCTTTGAAAGATAAGAGGCACTATAATGGTCACTTCGAATAGAAATCAGGCACACGGGGCACAATTTTTGGCGGAGGGAGACGCTGAATAAAGTGTCCCCATAAATAATACTGTACCATAATGTCCGCTTTTTGGTGAAACTCGTGATTGAAGCATCGTGCAAGAGAACGCAAAATAACAACCTAAGAAGACTAACCATAATTATAGTAATCATCGTATTACGATCTGAATACATATTTATACATTCAGAAATGTTGATTCGGGTCTCTCTATCAAGATAAATAGCAGAAGACCTCTTTCACCTGAAACAGCTAAATCTGTTCCTATTCATTCGGCTAAAGTGACGTGGTTCGCCAAAAAGACTCTCCGCTTATAACCAAGCGTCGTCTCATAATTTGGCCAACCATGTCCTAATCTGTCATACGTAACCTTGAAGTACATTGGATCTCGCCGGACTGCTCTGCAGGAGCATTTAGTTTTCCTCAATAATAGATATCTTGTATAATGGCACTTTCTAGAGAAAGATCCGTCGCACCTGCGGGGGCTTACACGACCCCTCACAATAAGCACCGAGGGTCGGAAACTTCTTCCTCAGAAGTTAGTTCACATTATCTACACCATTCTATTCATTCATAATTTAACCTACGAAGATCATTTATTTGCACCAGGCATAAATGATATGCCAGCTGTGAGCGCTACGGAACGCCGGCCACCCAGGTTGTACTACGTCGGTCCCACCCATGCCCCATGCATCTGTCGAACAGCAAACAAAGGAGCAATGGATACTGTCTTCCCACACGTCATGAGATGTCGCCATCCATTTGGCTCAGTTGGTTGGTTGGTCGGTCGGATGATCAATCACGGGTTCTTTGAATTGATCAGAGATCCCTCCCCAAAAGGTTGGAGGCCTATACGTTCACTAGCATAGTCGTCGTTATCTTACATCACGGCGGCCAGCTTATTATTACACCTTGGCGGGATCTGCTATCCAATAGAGGTACGGGGTCGAGCCGGTCGTGCACCTTGCAACAGAGTCGTCCCATTTGAAAACTTGAAGGCAATGCGCGGAACCGGGCTCGTGAACGGCAATGCTGATGTGTATATTCCAATGCTCAGCAATGGCGCTGAACATGGAATATTTGGGGCAGATGGAACGACACGGAACGTACGTGTTAAAGGAACGAAGATTGTTATTAAAGAGCTCTAGAGAGATGTTTCTTGTGTGTGCGAGCACAAAGCCAAATCTAAGGAGGATAGTAGTATAGCGCTTGCTGCCGAGTTGACCAATATAGTACTAGTAAGGTGTTTTCAGCACTACTCTAAGAAACGGTTAGGTGTATCGGCGTGACTGGTAGGAGAAGTCTAAGATGGGAGGAAGAATTGAAACGACCCATCAAGAATAAGATAATAGCCGGGGTGCACGTTTCGCAAATTGGACTACGGTCCCCCCTCCAAAGAATTGGACGCAGTCTGCGTCTCACAATTGAGAATTTGCTTCAAGCGTGGTATATGTCACGGAAAATAGACTGGACACAGCCGAGAACAAGCTAATCAAACCGCGAACTGGTGTGAATCAACTCACCGGTGCACTGTTCTGCATCATCACCACGGTGCAAACTTCCTAAGATTCGGCAAACTACCTTGCCAGATGTTGTGGTTTTGCCATTGTGAATCTACTGTACCTACTAAGATGTTGTCGACTTAGACACCATCTTCTGGCTCATTCGACATCAAGGGGCTATAGGCAGCAGCATCGGCGGCGCCCGATTCTTCCATGTTGCGTGCCAGAATATCAAAATTCAAGTCTTCCTTTTCAATACGCAAATTGAGATACATGACAGTCATCATGATGTAAATGACTGGTTTCAAGGCAATCGAGGGCATTGCATTCACCGTGGAGTATTTGATGGAGAATACAGCACCGCTGCCGTCGGTACCAAAGATTGTCACCACTGCCATTCGAGCCACAAGGGTGAGTGCTACGCAAACCATGTACGTGCAATAGACGTAGCACCAGACATAGCACCAGGATCCAGACACCAAATCAGAAGATCTTTTGAAACTTGGTAGGGCACCCATGCCCTCTATCACAATGATTGGAAACTGCAGAAACCACAGGATTTCCAAGTAGACTCCTGGAACAATGAGAAAGGCGTAACCCATCGCGATCCCAAGAAGTGACAAGATGGAAGCTAACGACATGATGGGAGCAAATTTTGCTCCAACCATAAGGCACGTCGTGACGTCTGGTTCTTTCCTCATGTACAGGTCCACCGTGGGTCGGATCATGGCTCCGCTGGTGACGCCGCTAACCAAGCCGGTTACCGTCAAACGAAGCAAAAGCATTCTGTAGACGGTGTTGGTATTTGCAAGCAAGTACTCTGGTTTGGAAAGCTCTTCTACATCAAAATCACGAAGGTAAGGCATGATGACGAGAAGGAGGATGGCCCAAACACCAGCGTCAACAGCCACACACACAGCGACAATTAGGGAAAATACTTTCATTCCAGAACAATAGATAGATGCGGTAAGACTGAGCATCTCACACAGCGACAAGCGCTTAAAGCGCTTGTCGTGGACGGTTTCGGAAGTAGGCATCATGGCTGATGCAGGAGACTGAAAGAAAGAAAGTTTCGACTCCTTGCATCATCGCCCCACCACGTGGGACACGTAGAATGCAGTATGTTTGCATGGCACACAGAAATTTTGCACTAAGAATCTAATGTACTCATGGGGAGTGTGAGCCACATAATAGAGGCGATAAAGAATGTCAATCCTAGCTTTTCACTTTGGCTTTTCTACCATACTAGATCCACATTTTCAAGAGGGCTACTCTAGACTACGTTGCGGAGAACATAAGTTTTTCGAAAGAACATCACAATTTGTATGTACCTTGCAAGGATCTACGTGTAGATCATATCGATCCATTCATAAACTCACAATATGCAAGACGTGATATCCTCTCCAGTCCCAGTATTTAATGGGTATAGGCTATAGACTATACGTCTATAGAACTATAATCCACTGTTGGCTGGCGGAATCAATCGTTCTGTCAGGAGCAGATACGAACAAGACCCGGAGAATGAGCCAGATTCCTACAAAAATCAGATAATATGGAATAGTTTCTCAACACGATTGATAGACTGTTAGTGTTTAGTATACCGACGGTATTGGGAGTACCTCAACCTTGTATCGTATGGTTGGGAACAGATCGTCATACTGGCAGAGTCGAGGGCAGATTATCTCAAGTTGTTTAGGACGACAAGATGGAGAACGGGGGAATAGCCATCGTCGTACTGTTTGTTCCATTTATACAAGCCGATAGAACCAGATTATGGCACATGGAAGCTTGCTTCAACCCTTGCTGCGATCAGCTCGCAATATCATGTTGGTGAAATGCAATGCCCTGTTTTGGTAGAAATGTCCAAAAACAGAATGAGTCACCATCAGCATCTCTAGTAAGTACGTGGTAAGATTTCGAATCGTTTGGTGATCACAGCTTACCACATGTTGTAGAGGATAACGATACACATTTTCTCTAGCGGCGGATTGTTACACCCTCGTCGAAGCTTGAATGCCCGATGGTAGACGAACACTCCGTTTTTAGATAAGGCAACATTTGTATGACCAATGTTGAGACTTGCATGCTGGCTGCAGTCTGAAATAACGAGTCTTTCTAGCACAAGGTTCCGGGTTCACAAACACAGTTCTCATTGATGTTGCCATCCTTCTCAAGATCTGATTTTGCGGCCCGCATCGCCATTGCAAACGCAACTCCAGAGGGCTCGAAGAGGCCCGCAAGTTGTCGAGAGAGGCTAGGAAACCTATTTCCAGGTCGCGAGAGAGAACTCTCCTGACGATATGTGAGTTGCTATACTATCTGAAGCATACGCCAGAGTGTCCAGCCAAATTGTGAACACAACGGCAACTCTTCGCCCTGCCAGGAAGGAAGTCAGAAACTTGAAGCTGGACTGAGAAGCCAGATGGTAACTATGACCCCAGGAATGTCGTTCTGGAGGAGCGGCGTGTCCAAAGTGTGAGCACATATGGCCACAAATCGTACCTAGCGTGTTGTTGGGATAAACACTATGTAGGGCTATTGCAAACTTTGACCATTCGACTTGCCCGACACGATCTCCCACGACACCCACACCTACCCCACCCCCTACCTACAGTCCTGTTGCTTCTCCAACATCAGAAGCTTCAGTGACGCTCGCGCCCATCACCAAGCTGGTGGCTGCTTCCACCTGGTGTTTTTGTCATGGCCCTTGTGGCTATTGAATGTCTCTCATGAACGGACATAAATGACGCCACGGTATCCAAGTTCTAGGATATGGGTGTTTCTGAAACGCGGAGTAGTCCAACACTGCAACTGACTATTTATGCCGCCGAAGGGGTGGTTCGGTGGGTGCTTTCCACATATTATGGGTGGCACGCGGGAAAACAACTTGTTGTTCTATCAGGGATGCATCTCTCAACAAATAATAATGCTCACGACCTCTCTAGATTCTGTTAGAGTTTGTGTTGTGTGAGATTTGGTGCGCCGATTTGAAGTAAAGAAACCCTCGATTACAGTATCATGACTGCATTGGTTGGGCATCAGGATTGGGTCGTTTGTGTTTTTTGGACTATAGGAGACGCTACTTACATCATCTACTGCTCGGACCTGAAGCATTCTCTCTCATGCTGCAGCAGCCAAATCTGGCCTTTTGAAGACGAGTAGATTCCACAGAAACCCATGCTTCTCGACTCCATTCAAGAAAGGTTCTCCGACGAGGGCGATGATGTTTTCAGCGTCACACCACGAGCTCTTCAAATGATTGTAGACGCTCGCCATATGGTCATACTGACAGAGCCGGAAGTATATTTCGCCTAAGTTGTTGAGGATGATTAGGCGAAGAACCGGCGGGATGCCATCGGGAGTCGTTGTTTGGCTACATGCTGATATAGCTAGGCCATAGTAGGTGACTGCTTGCTTCAACCACTTTGGCGAGCAGCTTGCAATATGCGGCAGGTGGAATACAATACCCTGGAATAGAATAGTTCATGAGCGTTGGTAGTATCGATGTAGCAGAGGAGCAGACTTAGGCCCAGATCACATCTTACCATGTTGTAGAGAATAACGGTACAGACGCTCTGTAGTCGAGGAACATCATAGTGATGGTATCGAAGCTTGAACGCCCGATGGTAGACGAAAATTCCTTCTTCAGATGATGGACTGTTCGTAATATCAACGGCGAGACTCGCACCATACTTCTCATCAGCAAAATAAGGAGTGTTGATGGTGCAACTCTGAAACAACGAATCCGCGGAGTGCGAGGTTTCAGTTCCAGTCGCGCGAGCACAGTTCTCGTTGGTGTTGTCGTTGTCGTCCTCAATCAGTATGAGTTTCGCCGCCTCAATGGCCTTCGCAAACACAACTCGAGCGGAGTGAAAGAGTCCCACCACCAAGAAATCAACACCTGTGTTGTTCATATCACATACAAGTTGAATGTGGGCTTGCTTCATGGCTGTCACAATACTAATCTAGCTAGACTAATCAAGACACACAAGTTATTCCCATGGCCCACAGCTCACCTTTCGAGGTGGGTGATTTATGAGATTGTCTTGCGTCCGGGGATGGCTGTAATCACGCCGCAACGTTGAGGTCGTATATAATGAGCACTAGTCTTGTTCTGCTTGTGAAGCACGACTACCGGTACTCAACTCATGTGCAGATACTGGACACGAACCTGCTGGACTGTTATTGCCAGACTGGACAACGACCAATGCGAACCTTTGTTTGCCATTGCTTGCAGGTGGTTCAGATGTCGCGTGAAAAACATACAGTATGCCTTGCTTCAACACAGCATCAAATCGCGAACCGATGATATAAAAATACACGATTATTTATAGGCGGTGATTGATGAGCGTCTCGGCGGGGTATGAAGGTGCCGAAGTTGTCTCAGCTGCTCTCAGATGGCGATGAAGTCTACATGTAAGCGATGGGCGAAACCAGCAGGGCTATTCTGATGCTACAGGCGTATCCACAAGACCGACGTTCGCGTCGGTCATTATGGGGGTGTCGTTGTCAACAACAGTACCAGTTGCAGATTCGAAGATTGGTCCACTTAGAGCTCGCGCGGTCAGATTTGAAGTACTGGTAGTATTTGAAGAAGCGGTTCCATCCTGCTCGACGAGGGTCTTGCAAACGCCAATGCGTTGGTCGAATGACTGTCCAAGAAAAGCAGCAAACGGCTCCTGGTACACAAGACCCGACGACTGCTTACGAAAGTCCTCCAGAAGATTGAGTGTTACGTTGACGGCGTTGTTCTTGAGCTGTAGGTCACGCTGGCGTGTGGCACCGCCTCGTCGAGTGTAGGTCGCAATCGCCTCCTCTGCCGTGGCCAGGAGAGCTGTGTTTTCCAGCCCAAAAGAGGGAACCTCTACTCGGGCCATCCTTTCTGTTTCCTCCAAACAAGCCAATGCGTCGTTCTCCGAATTTGGTGGCTGCCGGTCGACTCGTGTGGCGGCGGGAGGTGGTATAGAGTTGCAGTCGCCACACTGACAATAGCACCAATAGATATCATCAACAAACGCATGCCATAGTAGGAAGACTAGAAGGTGAGTAGCGGTGGAAATGAATCCGAATGCTCCTCCAATGCTCACATGGATACTGTCGTGCCAGTTCTCGAGAGATGGAGTCGACACTCCTCCGCCAAGTCGGAGCTCTTCCACGTCACCGTAGCCGCTGGTACAAACATTTGTACCATCAAGCTCTGTTGGAAGTGCCGGCAAGCCTGTCGCCGGAGGAGGCAGTGTACCACAGGGAGCACAGCTGTTATCGATCACGAAGAATGGAGGTGGGATGGGGTTTTGGGGGTCCCATTTTGGCAGAGGGACATACTGAGTCTTATTTATCGCTGGGGAGGACAAGAAGCTTTCTAGTCCACCAATGTAGGTTCTGTGCCATGGCAGAAAAGCTGGGGTGTGATGCAATCCTGGGGCTGTATGCTGCGCAAAAACAGAAACAGTAAGATACTGTTCCACAAGATTGGCCAATTCTTGTTGTTCTGCCAACGTGAAGTCGCTGATGACCTGTCTCCTATAGGAACACGCCTCGTCGTTTGTTGGGGATGTAGACGGTTCTGCGGTTACTGGCGTTGGAGGGAAGTAGTCATCGGTAGTTGGAGAAGCAGAAGGTTCTGCGGTTTGTTTATACGTGATGGGTGGAGCTATATTGGACGGACGTCCTGTGTAGGGGACGTTGCCTCCAATAGACGGCGTCACCGTCGGAGGGACGTATTCGTCGGTCGGAGAAGGAGCTGCTGTTGGAGGGACGTATCCAGAACCAGAGGGTGCCGCAGTTGGAGAGACATAGCCGTCCGTTGTTGGAGAAGTAGACGGCTCTGCAGTTGCCACACTGGTGATGGGCGGATGAATATAGGGGGGGCAAGTCCTGATGTAACCCGTATATGGAAACTCTTCACCCAACATGTCTTGGCAAATTTCCCACGGAGGCACTTCGCTGTAGCTGAGCGCACTCTCTAAACTATTCACCACGCTTCCTGGAGGGGGTGGTCCACCATACTCAGGATACCCTGTGGCATTCCAAAGTTCTCCAAGAAAGCAAGCGTTGACACACGTCCCATCGTCAGAGAGCTTAGCGGAGCAATGGCGGGTTCCTCCCATGTGATTGCTCGTGTACTCTTGCACGACAGGCACGTCATTTGCATCAAGGAACATATCCACCCGAACGTACGCTCCAACTGCATTTCCAACGAGCTCGGCAACTGCAATGAGGTCGTCTAGGCACGGCTTGTAAGGAAGTGGTCCACAGACATCCAAGCCTTTCATCGGGTAGGTCCTCTTCCTACCGTTCTCAAAGTCGACGTCATAGCACATGTCGGTTGAGTCGATGTTCACGCCCTCCTCAATCAAACCAGTAGGAGTGAAGCATCTAAGATAGAAGACAGTGGTGAGTGCAAAGGTAGCATGCTTCACTTCCAACTAACCATGCAAATTGCCGTTGTATATGCACAGGTGGTAGCGAGAAGCAAACTTACCCATACTTGTCCAAACGGTTCCACTGAGTATCAACTTCGGCCCAGCACGCACAAGCATTGTTGTCACCACGGTTGTATACAATGTTGATTGAAACGACCTTTCCACCGATGACATGCATCTTGTACTCTGTAGGAAGAGTATTAGGGCCAAGCGTGCCTTCAATGAACTCCTCAATGATAATTTTGTCAGCTCCAGCTGCATCGAGAGCCGCAAATACGTCAGCTGCTGTCATGCTTCCAATTCCGGAGAGAAGTTCAGGCCCACCAAAGCCTGTGGGGAGAACAAAGACACCTCCACCGCTGTGTAGATTTGTGGCTCGAATGACAAAGCCAGTACCAGGTGCTGGTACGAAACCACCACCAAGAAGAGCATCGGTGTAGCTGTCTTCGCAGTGGAGCAGCAGTGGAGCCTTGAGGTTCAAGACCCTTGTCGTGAACAGGTATGCCCTGAACTTGTCTTCAAGAAGATGGAAGATGTGTCCATCATTCGTTACATCGCTTGGTGTGTTGCGAGCCTTCCGGGTACGCTTCGAGATCAAGAAGGAAAAGGAGGTAGAGGAGGGACAGTACTCGGGGGAGCGGTGCGGCGTACAAAACGGATCGGGTTTGATGCTACAATAGCCATAGCCAGCTGTATTTGGCTTGCAATGGATCTCGTCCAGAGCCCGGTGCTTCGTGGGGTCGTTCTGCGATGTAAGAGCGACAAGGTGGTGAGTGACACGACTAGATCATAGAAGCCTCTCCGGATCCAACACTTCGCGCCGACTCCCCAAGAAGTTAGATTCGCGAAAGAGTCCAACGTGTTGATTCCAAAGCGCTTCGAGTCTAAACGCTCCCATCAGCTCTCGAGACTGATGGTTTCGGCTGATACACGCCCACGGTTAATATGTCCAGTCGCAGCGCTTCCGCAATCACTTCGGGTTCAAGGCAAACCGCGTACGTGCTTTGATTCAGACGCTTTGAGTCAAGTCCCTTGGAATCCAAATGTTTCGAGTGACAACCACTTCCCGTCAAGCTGTTACTCGCGTGGGGACAGAGCTATTCCAACTCTTCTAGGAGGTCGCACAATCAAAGCGAGTCAAAGCAGTCGCTGCGGGGGGAGAATTACCCCTCGTGGGACAAGGCAACACTGGTTATCATCGTTTCTCCCTCATGGACTTACCGCATCCCCACGTCGAAGAAAGTTGACTCCAGCCGCGGCTGGGAGCCCCACAAGACCAACAACAATAGTCCCGAACTTCATCTGATCATTTAGTTTGCCAATGATTTTGGAAGCAACTCACACGCGACTTGTACATATTATAATCACGAGCAAACAAATTCGTTTTCTTTCGAGAACCCAGAGCCAGAGGGATGCAGCAGTCGATCTTCGGAGCTACAGTAGCATCGACATTCGACACCTCATTTGTGTGAAGTATCACTAAATTCCCCAACCCATGCGAACACAATTATGTCATTGGCATTCACAAGCGGAACAGAAGCTTGCCAAAGTTCCTTGACGAACCCTACAGATAATAATATGCTAATATGATTGGTCAAAGACATGTGAGCGTATCCACTGATTCGACTGAAAGAACGACTCTGTTCGATACTAACGGAGGGATGACTGGAGGGATGTGACCGTGCACTTGAAACTCCATAGCTAACAGGCGGCACGCGTCGCATGATGAGGCTGTATTAGTCTTTACGACTAGAAAATTCGTATCCCCGGAGGGATATGACCTGGCATATTTACTAAAACAGATGCAACGCATGCACCTGGCTACATGTAGTAACGGAGGTGCTGATACGTAACGACTCTTCTTAGATAATAAAGGATGCCTTATGACGGCATCAGCCATAGACGTTCCTACCTGGGAAGAGCTCCTGGTTGTCAGAAGGAAGCGTAAGGAAATCTGAGGATATGCTGCACTGGATGCCGCGTTGCTAGGAATATACACACAGAAACGTATGCTGGTCACCTCAAGAGGATTGAAAGCGGATGTAATGTGCTGCATGATACGCTGCCGCTAGGAATGTAGGTTTAAAAAAATCTAAGATTGTGTGTGTGCATAGTTTCACCGACTACAGATGTCCCACTGCACAACATAAAGTTACGCAGCATTGAGAGCCTCTGGACTCGCAATATTGCAGGCCTTGTATGGTGCTGTACTAATTTCGCTCTTGAATTCGAGCTGTCCAGTCACTGCATCGACGGCATAACTCACCACGCTTTTTCCGTCTTGATTGCCCACCACCATCCAATGATTGCCAATCAATTTGAAATTGCGCGGCACTTCTCCGCGCGTTGATTCGTGTCCAATCACGGAGACCTTGCAGTCGTCTCCCTTGCCCTCGACGTTTAACATGCAAATCAAGCCTGCTGGTGATGTGGAACGACATCCAACGTAGAGAAACTTGCCATTGGGATGAAGCGCCACGTCGCTAGCTCCTCGGTGGTGGCTGCGATCCGCCGTGTCGGATTCTCGCAACAAATAGAGCGACTGAACTTCCTTCAACGAACCGTCATGAAAGGCTGCCACCGTGACGGTATAGTTGAGCTCGTTGACAATAAAGAGGGTTTCACCTGTTGCGTCCCAACAGCAGTGTCTCGAACCAGCATCGATCGGAGCAGTCAAGTCACCCGTTTGCTTCAGAGTTCCGTTGGTGGAATCAAATTCATAGACAAACACTTTGGATAACCCCAAGTCACAAGCGACCACATAATTGTTGGAAGGATGCGGAATAATGCAATGCGCATGGGATGCTTCCTGGCGGTCCTTTAATTCTTCCTGGATCGGGCGCCCCTCGAGTTTCTTGGAATCAGTTGGCTTGCCCAGGCTGCCATCTGCTAGAACTGAAATCACAGATACAGTTCCAGAGGAGTAGTTCGCAGACAAGAGCCATTTGCCACTCTTGTCCAACTGACAATAACATGGATGCATTCCCTCTGTACTGACGGAGTTTCCCATCGGCTGGAGGTTACTGTCATCCACCACCTGATAGGCTTGCGCCATGCCAGGGTTGTCCTCCAAGCCAATGTAAACGACTAGTTTACCATCGATTGTAACATAACGACTCAACCAACCCGGATTCGTACCATTATCAATCGAAATGGGAGGACCAGCCTCGGAGAGAACTCCAGTGTCCCTCGCGAGGTATAGACGAAGGACGGCTTGCGTAGGAGAATCGTCATCTCCAAAGCCGGTTCCAACGTGAATAAGAATGTCCTTCTTGTCAGTAGCCATGCTTTCGTCACTGGTGTTTATTTGTTAAGATCGTGTGTAGGCTGGCTAATGGAGACAGTGACTGTTTGGTTGGTGAGGCATGCAAGGAGACAACAGACGAATGAATAAATCTGATCAAAATCTCAAAATCTCATCGTCGGTCGTATCCAAATCCCCAGTACAGTGTAGGGAGTTACTGTACATTACCCTTAACCCTAACAATAAATGCTAAGGGGTTCGCGCTGAGGAGTGATCGACGTTGCCTCGCGACCAAAATCAGCGATGACCATGACAAGAGTAGCTAGTAGAGAGCTTATAACTCTCTCCCTGCATCAGACCAATAGAAGAGCATCATGGTTGTTGCCAAAGTGAAAGTCAGAGTCCTTTTCAACTCGTCCATGCTGGAGGAACGCCTCGAGAACAAAAGTGAGACAACAGAGGAGCCCAACGAGTTGTTTCCTTCTGATACTTGGTCCCATGTTGACTACTACGTTCAATACTGGAACTTGACACTTTCACAGTCGCAAGCCTTGTTGGAGTTGCGAGATCGACTCGTCGACGTGACTGATTTAGCGTTGAATCGACCCATGAATGTGGTGCGTTATCTGCGAGCACAATCGTACGTACCGAAAAAGGCAGAGAAAATGTTTCGCAAAATGTTGCAGTGGAGACTCGACAACAAGGTTGACTCTTATATCATGACCAAGGATTACACTCCACCAAAAGATATGATTGCCAATTATCCTGGAGCCATTCTCAAGGGCACCGATTTGCAGGGCGACCCAATCTTTGTGAGTCGCACTGGTGTGACGGACATTGCAGGCTTGTTGGAACAACATGGTCACGAGGCCATGGTTCAGTACGAAATTTACCGACGAGAATCTGGCATGATTGGAAGTTGGATCCCAAACTGGGAACGTCAATCAGGACGACCCATTCGACAAATCACAGTCATTGAAGACCTGCACGGTCTGAGCAGTCGCATTGTCCTGTCCCCGAGCGTGGCAGCGTTCTATGGCCAAGTCATGGAGTTGGATCAAAACAATTATCCAGATGCGGCCAAGAAAATTATCGTGATTCGAGCTCCAGCCGTGTTTTGTGCCGCGTGGGCGATTGCGAAACGCTTCTTTCCTCCCTTTGTGCACGAGAAAATGTGCTTTTGTGGCATCCACAACTATCTGGACGTATTGCGCAATCATGTGGATCTGGACGTCCTACCACCGTGTATTTATGCAGAGGGAACGGGAGATGTTGTGGATGGCATGGCGCGCAATCTAGAAGGAGGAATGACGACCTCGTCGTCGTAAGCAGACGAGGGGCTGCAGCGAATTATGCAGTCAAGGGAGTTGGATCAGAGTATCTGCAGTATCACGATGCTGCTGCGTTGAAGGCTTTACGAACCGGTTGCCAATTGTGTTCATGTCACAACTACGTGAACGGGGCTGCGAGGGCAACCAACGTTCATCTAACTTGACGACTACCGTCATGCTGTATTGAGAATCCAAAGTTAACTGGAGAAGGGTCTTGTCCAACGAATCATTTCGAGAGCGTTCTCAATGCATCAAAACGATTGATTCATAATCAATCTCCAGTTGGAAGCATCCATCGGCGAATTGTGTGGCTTACAATCGCAGCAGCACACCAATCCTGCCATCAAAAAGTGAGACATTGTGTCTCACCGTTTCCGAATCTGAAAAGACCCCGCCTTGAGCTTTGTCTTCCTCCGAAATAGGCTGCACGAGGTGCAACGTATAGTACTTGAATGACAACCCCGCCGCAGTCGCAAACGGAGAGTGCACTTCGTAGGCAGCGTCCTCGCTAAACTCCCAAGACGTTGGTGCGGTTGTAGTTATGTCTACCCTGAAACCTGGAGCACCCGGTCTGTTGTCATTCGCTGTAATAACAAAATGATCGTAGCTTTGCCTTGTACCCCTTGATCCAACATGATTTGAAATTGCAATTTTGAATTTATGCTCACAGAGTCACAGGAAAGTGGACACAAAGGTGACAAAATCGCGAAAAAAATGCTCACAAAGTCACAGGAAATGGATTTTGTGGGACCAAAAAGGTGAGACCACACGCGTGCGCGATTTTTTCGGCCCTCTCATTTCTGCGACGGCGTGGGCTCTTTGTTGCTTGCACAGGAGAGGCTTTGGAACTCCCCCCTCTCCTGGCGTAGTCTATCAATAGAATGCATGAAGAATCCAACATCTGTCCAGCTGAAGCTCGACGATAGCAACAGTTTCGACCCAGGATCAACGCTGCGGGGAACGGTTCAAGTGAAGTTTGCGTCGCCATCAACGCTCAGTGGAACCTTTCGATTGTGTTCGTCACCTCTCATGCCGCCAACAAAAGACACTAGAGAAGAGCAAAAAGACAACAGTGACAATGACGATGGAGTTGGAACTACCGCAACGATTGTAGTAAGCATTGAAGGGTTCGAGAGAACATCGCTAACTCTTCAGGATCCTGGGGCCTCCTATCATCATTATGGACACCGTCGGAGCACCTTTACAGACGAATACCGTTTCTTGTACGAGGAGAAGAAGTACCCTGTAGCGAGTGCTGAAGATGGCGTCGTTGACTTTTCACTAGACTTGCCGAACCATCTTCCTGACAGCGTCTCGGGAAAAATGTGCAGGTTTGACAGATCAAGGGGTACGTGTGGTGACTGCTCTATTCTGTACGACGTGACAGCTCATTGGCAACACGGAGAAGCTAGGAATGGACCTAGATTTCCTGGAAGAAATTCGTCTCGACTTTGTTCCTCCCACTGGTTGGAAGTGAAACAAAAGACGCAGCTGGTGGCGTCGAGCACTGCCGCGCTTCGGCTGTCCGTATCGTCCATGGTAGAAGTCCCCAACTATTTCTGCGGGATCTACCTCAATGCAAGCAAGACATATTCATTATCTATTGATCCGGTCATCGATCAACTGGCATTGAGCCCAGGTCAAAAGATACAAGTTATTATGCAAGAAGACGGGCACGACCTCAAGAAGAGCACGCTTGTCGTCAAACTGACTCAAAAGACACGCTTGTTTGCTCGGTGGCGCGGCAACACTCCCAT
>JAVCKV010054995.1:12153-22729 GCA_032274145.1 Herpochondria borealis | reverse complement strand
TCCTTCTGGTGTGGACCCTAGTCGCGCCACTGGTTTGGACGCGAGTCGAGGTCGCCAACTACGACATGTTTGGGCGTGTCGTTGAATCGCATGGAATATGCAGAGCAAAAAGTTCCGCTTGGATCTTCATCATACTCTTGATTGCAGTCAATTTTGTGGCTACTCTGGCAGGCTGCTACCAAGCGTTTCAAACACGAAACATGCCAAGAGATTTCAAAGAATCGTATTACTTGTGCCTTTGTATCGCCATTATACTTGAAGCATTCTTGCTGGGTTTGCCTCTGTATGGCTTGCTGATCAGAGCTTCGAACCCTACTGCATCTTTCACAGTGCGAGCTTCTCTTGTTACTTGGATTTGTGTGGCAATCCTTGGCCCCATGTTTGTCCCAAAATTATTGCGTAAGCGACGCCGCAGAAGGCGGTCTTCCATTGGTTGGAGTCTATATTGGTCTAGTCATCGAAATATTGATGGCGAAGGTAGCAGTTTCAGCTTCAGGGACTCCCTCAGGAACCGATCGAACCGGTCAGTAGCCTAGTCCTTTGATCGGCTGCCAACCCACTGTCTTATTCCTCTAAAACTCTCCAGAGGGGGATGTGAGAACTGCTTCTTCTACACAGAGAACTCGAAACACGCTGTCGATACGATGCTAGTTTGGATTGCTAGCAGGTCGGCAGGATTTTCGACTCTGGGGTAGTCGTCGTCTTGCACAGAATAGACTGCCAGCCAACTCTCTTCCGATCGCCGTCTGTCGGAATGGGATGCTATTTTCGAAATGACCAGCCTTCGGATAATTCCTCTGATGCTCAGCCCTCTGCTCGAGCGACGCGCAAGGCGAGTAGTGTGCGATTCGAGTGAGTCGAGTCTACAGATAATAAGTTTGGTGGCCTCGGAATGAAAGCATGAACGATATCTCGACGGTGATTGAGACGGGTGCCCAGATGGGAGGCAGAATCCAAGTTCGACTAAGTGAACAGGAACCGGGGAAGCTCGTCGGCATCAAGCCAGAAAACCTACAGAAGACCCGACACTGCCGTGCCGGACAAATGGTAATGCTTACTGGCCTCGAGTAAACTATGAACGGCGTTCAAGGCATGGCGAAGTCAGAAAATGCAGAGGGCGTCCAGGTCCATGACTCTCAAGCCAGAAAATCTCGAGACAGGTCTTTGTCTACATGTTTACAAAACCATCCCCAATCGCTTGTAGCCAGCTAGCAAAGACACACTGGATTGATTCCTGTTTCTTGGCTATTAGGTGTTTATGTACAGCTGATGATACGAGAGGCTAGAAAGAAAGGCCGCCCACGAGAGCGCGCACAGCATCCATTTCAAGCAAAATGAGCTGCATATCGTTGCACGAGGCCATCAAAGATAGTAAGTTCGTCGTTGGGCACGTCGGGGTGGAGCACCAGGTCGCTGATCCACAGTTTGCTGTTGTGGGCAATCTCCTTCGCTTTATCGCCGTTGTCCAGTACCCACTGCATCTTCTCTTCTACGTCCGTAGTCGAATTTCCTGTCAAATCAATCGGCACATAATGCACCCAAGGTTGAAGCAATTCTTCCATTGCCCAAGACGTGAATGTTGGTGTCGGCATCAACACAACGGAGTTCGAAAACAGCGCCCATTTCAGTCCAGAACTAACATCGTTTCCCTCCAACATGATAAGAGCCTTGTATTTCAACATGCCGTCCAGACTCTCGCCACTTCCATACAACTCGACAGGTTTCCCTTCACTGTTTGTGATGACTCTTGGGATATGCTTAGATGCGCCGGAAAAGTGTTCTGTTGTCGAGAGCTTGGCGTCAACAAGAGAGGATCCGTGGTACGCAAAAGCCAACCAACATCGCGGCAAGAACTTGCAACGCTCCGTCAATGTAAAGTGGCCAATGTTTTCTTCCACGTCTTTGGTGTACTGACCAGTCAAAGCCCCACGAAAGAAAGCCACGTCCTTCTTTTCTTCCCAAGGAATATCTGCCTTGTGAATTCGGCAAATGCGACCGTAGTGGCGTCTCGTCTTGAGCTTGGATACGACCGGGAGCAATGGAGTAGAACAGACTCTTGCGATTGTTCTTGTCACGTGTACGATCGAATTTCATGTTTGTGTCGCTCTCTTTCTTTCTTGTGCCGTGGAGGGTCGACCTTCCGCAACAACGTCCTCGCCTCTGTAGTTGAAGTTGTTTAGACGTGTCCATCATTCTGGACACTGATCCTAGTATTCAATTGTGTAGCATCTACGTAGAAGCTTGGAAGCCTAAACACGACAATAGCGCTCTATGTAGAATGTACATCACCGTGTACTAAAATGGAGTCCATACAGTTCGTGGAAGCTTCATTTTGGATTCATTCTGGAGATGCCAAGAGCAAAGTTTGAACTCGAGGAGGACTGTATTACGTCAAAACCAGCCTACCTTGAGTTACTTCGCACCTTTAAACTCATTTCATTGTCAGTCCTAAGAAAAGCGTCGTTGAAAATGCTGATAATGCGCGCTTTCCTCCAAAGTTCGCTTCCTTCACACCTTCCACAAACGGAGAAGGCGGATCTTCTGTTCTTCTGCCCGATCGCAGGGTGCGAGCGAAGCGTTGAGACAGGAGCTGGGTACACATGGATGGACGGAGGTTAGAAAGAACTAAGACACTCTGTTTCCATAGATCGTGACGGTGAGCATAATAAATACGGCGATTCGATTTCATCGCTGCGATTACAATTCTACCATGTTCCGAGCTCAGATTGTGGAGTGCTTCGGAGATGGATCCCTCTTCAAGCGTGGTGTCCGAGAAGGATCAGCGGGATCCCTCCCTAGCTGCTAATCGTGACTTTCTTGGTGTCCAGCTGCATGAAATACATGTAGCATGCGGCACGTACGACCGTAATAGTAGCAGACGACGACCAATCTGTTTGGAGTCGCTGTGCTCAAAATTTTTCTCTCATGTCACACATGAGGAGCTCTCCTGTTGCTCCTCATTGAGATCTGGCTGAAAATAGTATTCAATCGCGTGTTGCAAGTAGTCTTTTTTTTCTAGGACGGATACTCGCGCATCTGATTGGCAAACCAACGAGCCTCACCTGCGTTGTTCATGATTGGCAGCTCCATCCCTCGTTTGTATTTCATAGCCGAATGGATGGCTGCAACTTGCATGTAAAAGAGCTCTCGGTACGCATGGGTCACCATGTGCACTCCATCCATGGTTTTGACCGTCTTGGTTCTCGCAAACGTAACATCCAAAGCGGGAATAATGCCATCCACGTACGGTTTCATGGTCCTCTTCATTTTATCCGTAAAGGACACCATTCGATGATTATGTATTCCTCTCCAGGTCTCATCACGAGAGGAGGAGGATGCTTGAAAGGGTAAATAGTCTTGCGCAGAGGGAGACTGCAAAAGAAAGATGTGATTCTTCATCAACTCTGCATACTGCTGATGGCTCTCTCGACGACAAGTCTGCACCATACTCTGAATGGCCAACAAAAAGTCATCCAAACCTTCCTGCGTCTCGTACACAAAGAGCCACTGTGGAATGGTCATGATGGTAACATTGTAGAGGCCCAATCCCAAAATGGATCGACACGACGACGACGTTTTGGCGTTGCCACCGCGTCTAAAATTGGCGCTAATGCCATCAAAATCACGTTGCATGTCGGGTTGAAAGACACCCCGAAAGAAGCGATAGGCAAACACAAAGGTGTTGTTGCGGGTGGGACAATCGTAATTGTGTTGAAAATAAGTCTTTTTCTGGTCCATGCTGGTCAATTCTGGACACGCAATGGAACGGGCTTCATTGTCGATAGCTCCAGCATGCGAATCACCAAGGTGAAAGACTCGGATTCCTGCCAATAGATGGTTCAGTTCGGAGAGTGTTTTGGCTGGAAAGTGGCACCGCGCGGCTCGAAAGGGGTGCCGAGGGTTTGTAGTAGTACCATTTGGAGCAAAGGGAGATTTGTCAGTGTAGGAGGGGTCTTCAAAGACACCCGCAGGTTCCCAGTGCTCCATGGGAATGGTCCCGCAATCTGGTAGTGGTGGTGCTTTCGGAGTAGTATATTGTTGTTGTTGTTGTTGTGGCGGAGAACTCATTTCAATTTGCAGCTGTTTTTGGAAAAGTGGTTCCAAACGTCGTTTCAAATAATTCTGTCGCTCTGGATCAACTTGAAGAATCTGGGAGGCATTCATTTTCTGCATCTTAATGTCATGGGCACCTTGAATATCTTGCATTCGATTGGAATAGTGCCTGAATTCCGACGTCCAGAAGAGTTCCACATTTGCTACAACTGCTGCTGTAGTAGAAGTAGATGCTCCTTCTGCTGCTGCCGTTGTACTTGTTGTGACGTTCCTCCCCATGAGAGCCACACTCACATTATATATTCCACAGCCATTTAAGAAACCATGACGATCACTAATGGTACCCATGATTCTGGATGTATTAGGAATTGAACCATCAATTTGAAACGTCGAAGCCTGATACTTTGGAGGACATTCTTTGATTTGAAACTCCAAAAAGGCCAACCAGTAATAGTTGTTGTTAGCATTGTTGACTTCTTGTCGACACGACCATGACGAGACTGGGTCAGGTGAAAATCGTAACATCGTCGTACTAGATGCTGTGCTGCTGTTGTTGTTGTTGTTGTTTTCGTGCGCTACTACTACCTCCTCACTTGATAGTTCTGCCACGGAACAAGGAAGATAGTCAAAGGGGGGAGGATCATTCTTGCCATTCTCGGAGGCTGAAGCTCCTCTACCACCACTGCTTTTTGATGTGCTTGTTGCTTGTTCGGTTAGACAAGAATAGGATGTCAAGGAGCTGGTGGTGGTTCCACATTCTCGTATCAATATGACCACACAGGTCACAAACACCAGCCCCAATCTGCTGCTGTTCTTCCCATTACTACTTCGTTGCTGCTGCTTTGCTTCACAACTAGTATGAGCATCCATTTGGGTAGGTAGGTAGGGGACACAAGTGTTGTTGTGTGAGATCAAGTGATGGTAGCTTGAGAGTGAGTGCACCCACCGGAGCAGATGTGAATGTTGCGTTTAGTCTATTTTATCGATTCAGATATATTGGAGTGAGATCATCTCATTCATTCACGAGACAGTATCACGTTTGCTAAGGAGTCAGAGATTCACGCTGGGGGGTATGCGAGTACAGTCTACTGTATACGTGTACTGTACATGTTTTTACTGTACACATACAGTACCGGTAGGTGAGAGCACCTTTTCTACCGGTACTGTCTGTACCATGCTAGACAATGCGAATTTGAAATTTTTGGCAATAACAACGAAGAACTCTTGCACTCTGTTGACGATGACGATGAGCACATCATTAATACGGCTATTCGTTGTCATTGTTGCCTTTGCAATTCTGTCAATATCCTACAAACGAGCAGCTTCCTATCTGCCCGCAAAGATTGTACCAACAAACACGCAAACAACACCTGTAATAGTCGCTTCTTCTCAAGAGGAGGTCTCGCCGCCGCCTGACAGCAGCTTGCTGCAAGATGATGATTACGAACTTGCCAACCGAGAATCGTTTGGCTTCTTCAACGATGTTCCAGAGCGCCATTGGCTGCTACGAAAGAAGATTGCCAAGAACCGCATTCATCTTTCGGTCAATGATGCACAGAATGTTCCACAAACGTACTATCAGAACAACTGGAACCCAGAGTTTTCGTGCGAGATGGAGGATTACGTAGGAAGAGCAGCCTCGTCTGGAAAGTGGGTCTGCGATCCACACCGATTGAATCGACCTGGATGTCTTGTCTACGCGGTGGCATTCCGAGGTGGGTTTCAGTTTGAACAGCACTTGTCGGAGATTGCGCCACTCTGCGAGATTCACTCGTTTAGCTACGATGACATGTCGGAGGATTACAACAGTCGAAACATTAGCGGCAGCGGCGCATTATTCCACAATTGGGGAATCGTGGATGAAGCTGGTGCATTCTTTTCCCATATGAAACACAATCGCCTCCAGCGTGACCGATACAAGACTCTCACGCAATCCATGCAAGACTTGGGACACGCGGGACGAACACTGAATGCGGTCGTCATGGTGTGCGAAATGTGTGAATTCTATGCCTACAAAGAGTGGTTGCAGCTGGACATTCGACAACTCATGCTGAAAGTGCACTTTACCACGCCGAATACGACGGACATGTTCCAGGCACTGCACGATGCTGGATATGCCAACTTTCACAAGGAACCGTTTCTGAATCGAGGAGGTAGACACATTGAGTTTTCTTTTCTGAAACTACAGAAATCGTTTCTTGATGGGTGATGCAGGCAGCTAGACTATAGAGTGTAACCAATGAAGATTGCAATGCCACTTGAATCTTGCAACTGCAGAGATTCCAAATGCAGCTGAATGAATGAATCCCGGATCGAATCTATCTTGTTTTGGAGGATAATGCTACAATGTGTGTCTACGCTAATAAGTCTCCAGCGTTATTGTCCTGTTATATATTCTATGCCTGTAGGCTAGGAAACGCTTGTTAGTTGTATCTCATTTCGTAGGGCCCCTCTAAAAGAAAATGTAGTGTATGTTGTTGTGTGGTTCTCTCATCGCGAGACATGGTCCTGCAGTAGAGTACGTTTGTGTACCATGTCTCGGAAAACTCCCCGCCCCCGTTTGATGTCTATTCTCAAAAAAGTCTCCGGGGGGAATGTAATGTCGTGCTGTGTGGTGTTGTGTTGTCTATATCGTCGTCGTCGTCATGCTCGGTTTTTTCATGGAAGGCCCAACGCCTCGCCTTCCCATTTTGCTGCCGCTTCGCCTTCTTCCCATTTCGCTGCCGCATTCACAGCAGCGTCCACTAGAGCTTGAGCTTCACTAGCAGAGGGAGCACTGAGACTTTGGCTTGCTGCACTTATTAGCAAATCAGCACCCGCTGATGGAGCCAAGATATCTCCGTGCTCATACGGTGATGTATCTAGGTGTGTTGGAAACGTAGATGATTCACCACCTGCTGGTGGAGCTGGCGCAATGGCTTGGTAGTCGGTGGTGGTGGTTGTCGCACCTCCTGATGTGTAAGCTGTTTCACTTCCGGACGGAGCAATGGGTGCTGTGGACGGCGGTAGGCTCATTCCAGGAGCTGGTGGTGGCTGTCCTTGGTGTGACGGTTGTCCTTGGTGTGAAGCTTGTCCTGGATGTGAAGGTGCCGCGTACACTGGAAATGGGGAAGCTGATGGGTACCCAGGTGCTGGAGCGGGTGCGTACGATGTTGCCATTGGTTGTTGCGACGGCGGTTGTCGTTGTTGTTGTTCATATGGTGGCGCCGGAGCGGCATAGGTTGGCTGCGCTCCGAGGCTTCCTGGTGTCTGACCGTAAACGACTGGCGCTTGATATGACACGGTCCCATTGTTTGGTGCCAACTGTTGATGCGGGTATACAGGCTGTTGGTATCCTGGTGGATGCTGCTGATACATGACGCTTCCGTTGGTCGTCCCCGAGGCAGGTGGTGGTGGTGCATAAGGTGACAGCACAGGAGCACCAAATCCTGGTGCTGGTACAGGAGTACCGAATCCTGGTGTCGGTGCTGGAGCGCCAAACCCGGGTGCTGGTATGTTGTATCCCGGTGCTTGACCTGGCTGCTGATACATGTGAACTGGCGCCGGAGCGTAACCTGCCTTTTCCCGTGAGGGAGAAGGTGCGACTGCTTGACCTGGTGGTGGAGCATATGTCTGAGGTTGAACTGGCGCGGGAGCTCCTCCGTACACGGCTCTCTGCGGTGCCATTGGAGAACCGTTGTAAACGAGTGACTGGCCTGGAGGAGGAGCAGGAGCATAGCCGTGCGGACCACTTCCTTGTTTGGGATGGTGTTCCGAAGTGGCAGCTGCAGCAGCCTCTCCAGCTGTTTGTGGGTAACCAGGTGGTTGTGGGTAGCCTCCCGGAGCAGGTGCAGAGTTTTGCTGGTAGCCAGGCGGAGCCGGAGGCATGGGTGCTGGACCCGGAGCAAACGATGTTGCTGGCGCATAGGTTGGTTGTCCTGGGGCGTAGGAGTCCACAGGCGCGGGTACATATCCTTCAGGGGTTGGAACCGTGCCCGGCAGATATGCAGATGGAGGAGGACCCGGCGCTGCAACATATTGCGGTGGAGGCGGTGGTATTGGGTCGTAAGGAGGTGGTACTCCTACTGCTGCTGGATCGTAGGATATGTGACTAGGAGCACCGTTCAGTACTTGGTGTTCCCCTGATCCTGAAGTGGAAGGCGTCACGGTTGCTGTAGTAGGAGTTCCAGTATCATCCGTCCGTTGCTTCTTCAACCATTCCGCTGCATTCTCCACCGATGGACTCACGCGACCCCAGTCACGCTTGTTGGTTGGAATGGTAGCTGCAGCTTGTGCAGCTGCGGCCTCTGCAGCAGCTCGTGCTGCTTGTTGCTTCCCCGTCAGACCTTGTTCTTGACGTTGAATTGCTGACTTGGCGACATCGGTTGGTATGGCGACTCCGTTGGCGTATCCTTGACGATCCAATCGATTGCAGTCTCTTAGAGCTTGACAAGCCTTTTTGACGCACTCTCGCTCCGTCAGCTCCTCCCATGGCCCAGACAGACCTCGACTTACTTGACCTCGACCATCTCGTTTCAGAAATCGACCAGGTGGATCAAGAGCCTTGATGTGTTTTATGACTTCCTCTGCAACGGCTCTCTTTTCGGATGCTGAGTAGGAAGCACAGTATGATTCATCGGCTCTTGTTGTGACCAATGTCCGAAATCTTTGATTCCCAGGGTGATGAGCTATATTCACACCTCTTCCCGACAGGACATCGTTGTCGTGAACAACGATTTGAGGTCGCAGGTTGTGGGGAGTGTAGCTATACCGTGACATTTGCAGAGACTCAACGTGCCCTCTCGCTGCTCTGCTCTGAATGCACTGTACGTACTGTGCGTGTACCCGCTAGAACGCCACTGTTCTACGAGAGGCACACCGATTAACAACTTGACGGATCAACAGACAATAGCTTGATTGGAGTCGAACCGCTGATAACCATTGAGGTGGAAACAGTGACTTTCTTGGAAAGCTTCCTCTTTCAACTAACGATACGGGAGTCGACTTTCCACAAGGATTTCAACTGAAAGAATCGACAGAACGTATTCAAAACAAAGATATTCGTTTCAAATAGAACCTCTGCTGTCAGACTGATGTGTTCAAGTCCTCGTTGCTCCCTCTTGATGTTATCTATCGTCCGCTCAAACCCAAGCTTTGATAAACCGTTGGTTATGGTGAAGGCGTCCGGGGTTGAGATGGATCTCTGCCTCTGTGTGCGCCTAATCGCCAGCATACGGATCCGCTACGTACGATTCTACACAAAGATACCACATAATTTGTAAGTTTGGCTGTGTAGATTTTTAGCCTCTCACCACGTCCACGTCTTGCTCGATACGTCTTGCCTTGCCAACGACGTCACTCGAATGGATTTTACCGCTCTGAGGAAGTCGAGCACGTTCAGCAAGCTTTCAGTACTAAAATCCACGTGACAAATACGAACCTCAACAAGTCGTGTCAGCCATGGAGGTACCGCGTCCAATCAATGAAATTGGTGCGTCTGTCTGTGAAAGGCGCCTCACAGTAGCTAGTAAAAGTATTGCTAGCACATCTAGATCTTAGCTACCTCTACTTCGAGTACTTGGTGAGATCTTGATCCACGTGCGTGCTTGCGTCCGTATCACAACTGCCGCACAACCCACTTGGTGAGATCTTGATCCATGTTCGTGCTTGCGTCCGTATCACAACTGCCGCACAACCTACTTGGTGAGATCTTGATCCATGTTCGTGATTGCGTCCGTATCACAACTGCCGCTCAACCGTCGACTTGCCGATACATACCTGGCGTAGAATAGACTGACTCTCATCAGTAGGATCGGATCCATTCATTCATTCAGGCGAAGAAGGATCGTCACAGCCAATGAAAAAGGTATAGAATGGCACCATGCGCCAAGCACGAGCGCTCTGGTGTAGCGCTCTGTCGCTCAGGGGGCCAATGAAGAGCTGCCACCTCTACATGCCAGCAATACCGGTAGAGGTACAGCGTGTAGGCTGCTAGGCTGCGTGTAGGCCACCACTCTATGGGCAACATTGAAAAGGAGATTTATCTTCAAGGATCTGATAGTATTTTTGGTTTTGTAGTTGTACTTACACTTTGCTAGATAGCCCGAAACAATACACTCTTCCATCCACAGATTTTCGTGCGTCCGTGTGTAGCCAAGCCTCGAGCTGCATTCTTGGCTTCGTAAGATCTTGCTTGAGCACAGCAGCGCGGCTGCGTCCGCCCAAAGCTCCGCCGATATCGACAGAAGGATTCGATTCCTTCGTTCCGTCATTCAGATTGCACTCCGTCATTCCCAGATTGCACTCCATCAGATTTCAGATTGCAATCGCCAAGCATGATCAACGGCAGCCAATGAAAAGGCTCCCTACAAAGAATAATGTTCTGCAACCTTGTGGCGCAACCGAATGTCCCAAAAATTTGGCGATTGGAGCTTCATTTTTGTGAAAAAACCTGTAAAATGGACATCTTGGTGACGTTGTAGGTCATTATCAGCAACATTTATGCTATCAATCAGGCACTCACCACGCTACATTTGCTACTTTA
>JAVCKV010054995.1:0-12143 GCA_032274145.1 Herpochondria borealis | reverse complement strand
TGTGTAAGTGTGTTCTGCCTCCGCGGTGGGGGTGAGAAACACAGTTTATCAACGTGATTGAAGCTGTGATGCTCCCTTCTTTTTGCGAGGAAAGGGATCACTTTTAGGTCTTGTGGCACACGGTCAATTACGGTTATCGGGCAGCTGTAACAACTGTGTTGGGGGAGCAACAGCGCAAATGTTGTAAACAAGCGGAGCACAATCATCATCATCATCATGAGGAAGGATGAGAATCACGTTTGGGAATGTTTCCAGTGGCTCTCGTATGCAGTCTTGTTGTCGCTTTGTCTCAATCGGTTGAAGCGCGTCGTGACTCATGCTCGCTACAGACGGCAGTTCGAACATTTCGAAAGAACAAACAACTTGCCGAGGCGACTTGCAGAGGATTGGGCACAACGATATTCTCCAGAAGAATGTGAATTCTTAGCCAGGGTGGCTACACTTTCTTCTGGGAAACACCACTTGCTGGACCTTCATCGGTGCTTGGCAAACAGTCGGCGACAAGGGGTTGAGTTCGTTGACGCTGTTCTTCATTGGTTACTGGGGGGAAACGCCAAACTTCTCTTGGAAGTCATTGATTTTGTACTGTTTGTTGGGGACCAACAGCATGCAATACCAAGCGACGTTGTTTCGTCGAGTATTCACCACTTTATACTTCATAATAAAAAATCTCGGAAGAGTGCTCGTGCCATTGAGCAGGGCTTAATTGAATCCGAACGTCTTAATGATCAGCTTCAAACTATGGGGCTGCTGGTCAAAGGCCTCGACGGATACTGCACCACTGCTGTTGTACTTCATAAACGACCTCCAAGGCTCTTTGGATGCCACAAGGCATTTATTCAGGATCTCAGGTTAAGACATCCTGCGTATGCCAGCCAATATCTCATTCAACTCATGTTGAAGTCATGGCTCTTTCAAGGCGCTCTTCAAGTGTTGGAGGATGATCAGTTTTGCGCCATGCGAGTCTTGTATCTCAAAGACGAGGCAGCAAATCATCACATACAGGACTGTTTGCTCATTGGTCAAGCCATGGAAAAAGCCAACATGCACTATCCAAACTTTGAGCCATCGTGTCTTCAGCTGGCCCATCACATTGTTGACGACGGGGCGTCTTATCTTGTGTTGGGCCAGTTTCTACGACGGCAACAGGGGCTGTCATCTTCCGAGCTGCTCTTGTCGGCCCGCGAAAGTGCGACGCGGGGCATGCAAACCGAAGCCCTCCTCTTGTCGAAACTCTTCAAACGAGTGTCGACTGTCTATCAATGTCATGGCGAGTGCAAACAAGTAGTATCCAATCAATACAAGGACTTGGCCAGAACTCTCATCAGCAGCTGCTGTCGCAAGAATGGGGATTTAGAGTCGGTTCTTCTGCATGCCATTGCCACCCACGCCCGTCTGGAGGGACAACGCACCATTTCATCTTCAGGATTGGAGCATCAAGTGGGGCGTCTGGAAGCTAGATTAGCCCACATGGCCCATCACCATGTCTCTATCTGTCGTGACGCCTGTCTGGCGCTGGGCAATGACGAACGAGCCGCCGTTTTGGGACAAATTGTTGACGTTATCCATTCACCTTCGCGACAAAATGATGATGATGATGAACAACAAGATGACGATAAACAACAATGCGCAGAGGATGCAGCCAATCAATCATCGTCTAGTGAACAAAGCCAGACATGGTGGACAAACGTCAGTCTCAAGTTCGAGGCGTGTGCACTGCCCAAGGGAGACTGAAGCCAGTTCCGATTCATTCACTCACTCATTCTGCCACCTACACATATTTCATAACCAATCATATCAAACGTCGAGCCATGCATCGTTAAGCAGACAACTCGCGGCGCATGAGCCCAGGCGGTCTGGAGATATCCAGTAACTATAACTTTATAAAAAAAAGGGCACTGCTAGCTATTATGGTGCCTCCATCGCTAGTCTACACGTGGCGTGGTACTTTGTTGGAGACCATGAGCCGAGCACATCATAGTTGGAACAGTTTCCGTTTCAACGGTTAGTCTACTCTTTCTGATCTGTAGCAGTGCGAACGCCACGAGTTGCTCACCCAAGTTGAGGTATCCACAATATTTTTTGATGGGATGCCTGCTAGCTAGCTAGCTTGGCTGTTTGATGGTGTCTGTGCGAGCTGTTCAGCCAAAGTTCAGCGGTGTCTCCCCTCACACACGCACGCACATCATCTTTCTCCCTCAAAATATCAATCCATTGGCGTCATACACATCAACCGATCAGCAGTGGCTTCTGACTCCCGAGAGCCGCCTCCTTTGTACATAGGCCTCTTCCTTGAAAACAGCAATGAAGTGTGTGTTGCAGATACTCGCAATCATGACGCTGTGTGTCACCAGCACGTCTTGCTTCGTGATCCCTTCAAAAAGAACAACGGGAAGATGTCACAAATCCTCCGAGTTGAAAATGGGTATTTGGGCACCAATCGCAGCTGTCCCAACAAAACTGCTACCTGTGGGGGCTGGAATCTTTGCCCTCGCTCGGTACCACACGGATCTCGGGCGACGAGAAGACGCTGGAGCCATCACTTGGAGAGTTTCTCAAGCTGCTACACGAGAGGAATGGTCCAAGTATGTGCGAGAAACAGAAGGTTGGCTCTATGCGGTTCAAACCCTGCGGAATGCCATTACCACGAATACATTCTTGGCAACGACGGTTTTGACACTCTTGACTGTGATAACCGGTCGCGTGTGGTCCACGACCCTGCAGGTGGGCAGTTTGTATGAGCGCATACAGTTCACAACAGTGGCAGTCTCCATGCTGCGGTCGGCCTACGAGTTTCTGCAGTCGGTGAGACTCATGACGCATGCTGGATTCATGTTTCCTGTAGTCAAGGAAGGAACCAAGGTGGACAATATAATGAGAAAGTCGTCCTTCTCACAATGGCTGGGTTTGCGGTGGCTTTACATTGGTGGTACCATGATGGTTTGGACCCTTGGTGGGGAGATATCATTCTTAATTGCGTCCTTGGTCATGCTTCGATTCTTTCACATCATTGACAAGGCTCCAAGTAGAATTGGCGGATAGAGTGGAGTTATATGCTAGACTATTTCAGCGAAGTGTACAGTACCGAGTAGGATACTGTAACTGCAACTTGAATGTACTTACCTTGCCATGCTGTTTGGCTTTTGGTTCCCACGAATCTTCCCATGCTATACCACGGTAGCAGAAGCTGTACACGGCCCCGACTATAACGAATCAGAGCGACGAGAGTTGAAGAGCTTAGCACATGTAGTCGATTCGACAGAAGTCCGTTCGGATCGCATTTGTAACAGCATGGTTCGGTTCTCTTTGTGTTCTTATCTTGTTTGAGTTGATGCGAACACAGATCTTCAGCACATTTTTGCTACTATCATTGTTTGAAAGCGTGGCTATATTTTGCATTTGATGCGACGAACCCACTGTTGTTGATCCGCATCTAATACATAAACACCATGAAGGTACATTACGTCGTTGCTGCACTCCTGATTAGCCTATTTCCTGAAGTTGCACCCCGAAGCTCTAGACGTATCCGAACAAGAGACGTCCCAAACGAAACGGAGGAGAAACAAAATGTGCTTCCGACTATATTCTCCAACTTTATCAGTCGTTTTTCACTGACGAAATCTGACAAGGAAAATAACAAGGATACCAGCCTGCTTTTGACGAAGGATAACGTATTTCGCCGCGGACCAAGGCAAACGGGTAAGATAATAGGACATATTCTTGCTTACACCCTTCGCTTTTCTAACTAGCACGACTCTAGACAGGGGACCGCCCGGCACACACAATGTCCAGCGGAAGAAGTCGAACAAAATGAAGGTCTCTCGATCAAAGAAGAGCAAAAGGGGTGGAAAGAAAAGCAAGAAGTCCAAATCGCAGGTCGTTCCGCGCACTCGCTGCCCGACTCCAGCCCCATCATCAAATTTTGACAATCACCAAACACTACCCCCAACAACACTACCCCCAACAACACCACCAACCGTCTTATCAACAGACAAACCAACCATATCAAAAGCACCACCACAAAATGAAGGCCAAGAATTCATTGTTTCCCTACTACGGAACACTGGAAGCGGACTCATTCCTCAGCTTCATCTCGCTGCGGCAGCTGGAGTTGCAAAACTTACAGTCATGATTGAATATCCAGTTGGGACTTTCTATACATCGACGAATGTCACTGCCGGTGAAATAGTACCAGTAACTCTACCGAAATCAACGGCACTTTCTGGCTGGGACGAAGATCAATTAAATTCCTTCCCTCTGAACAACTCGATTCGAGCCTACACCACGTCCACCTCAGACAAATTCATCCTCTATCTCGCAAACTTGGCAAAACTCCGATCGGATGCAGCGGTTGGCCTTCCTGTCGCAGCGCTCGGTACAAAGTACATTGTCATGGATTACGAAGTTCAGCCTGAGTTTGTGGTCACTGCAGTTAAAGACAACACTGAGGTAACAATCAGAGCGGTGATGGACCTTGGCATACATCCAGCTGGAATACCTTTCACGTTCACTTTGAATAGAGGAGAATCGTTCTTCGGTTTTGCCGATACTGAGAAAACTTTGTCAGGAACCGAAGTGGAAGCATCAAAACCAGTGACCCTAACAAACGGCAACATGTGTTCGAACGTCCCTCGAGCTGTTCGATACTGTGATCACATCTTTCAAGTTGCTCAACCAGTGCAAACGTGGGGGAAAACGACAGCAGCTGTGAATCTTCCATTGCGGCCAGGCGGATCGGTTTATCGTGTTTTTGCGTCGGAGGACAACACGGTTATTCGGCTAAATAGTGCGAACGAAACAATTGAATTGAACAAAGGCAATTATACTGAGATTGGACCAAGAGCAGACAGCGTTATATTCAAAAGCGAAAAACCGTTCTTCGTCGTTCAGTTCATGACAGGAGCAGAAAGCCCGGGTGCAGCCAGAAGAGGAGATCCCTCCATGGGAAATATGATTCCGCTGGCGCAGTATCTCTTTCAGTATACATTCGCAACTCTTGGTGACAACCAGTTTGACGATCACTATCTTTCCATTGTTACCCATGTGTCGGATGTTGGTACGCTGACTTTAGATGGAGTGCCAATCTTGGCATCTCGCTTTACCCAGATTGACGTAAGCGAGTATTATGCCGCTGTGCTCCCAATCACAGAAGGGGTGCATACAACGGCATCTACCAACCAAGGACACGGTATCACAGTTGAAGGATTTGGGAGAGATGATTCCTATTTGTACCCAGGAGGCGCTCTATTTGCATCTATAAATGTTTAGAACGAGAGAGAGAGAGAGACTCCAACCGCGGTTGTTCCATCGTCGAAATTCCGAAAACGCCTGGTGGCTCTCTCTCTCAACTTCTTTTGTGACCAAAGTTATCAACCCTCTCTTACACGGATACGCTGCGAGAGAACTTTCGTATATAGCAGTGTTAAAAGCACAGGTTACGACACTTGACGTGGCATTGAAGGTGCGATACAACAATAGGAGCGTTTCATGTATAGAGAGTCTCTGAGGATCGGAGAATGAACAACCTAGGTGATTGCTACTGTGCCTGCCTGGGAAACACGGTGGCATGGGCCGAAGGCGTCACCTATGGGTTGTGGGCATGCTTCTGTAGCACAAAAGATCGAGCGTTAGTTTACAAACGCCAATAAAACGCCAAAAATACAGTAGATGGGAAGACAGTATTCAGTAAAGTCGACAAAAATCGATCGATGTATTCGTACAGTATGTAATGTCATTGCTATCAACTTTGACAAAGAACTGATCCCCTCTCTTGAGCCTACAAAGAAAGAGGGCGATGACAGTCCTATCACTGCAGGCAGATGGCTCGGCGTTAAAATCCTGGAGGACGACCAAGATTCATTTGAAAATCCGTGCGAGCCGTACCAAATCGCACCTTTACGCCATGTTCACGCTTTGGTTGGTCTGGTGCTCGCAACTCGTCGTTCGCAACTCGGAGCTGCTGCTACCCTTTGGTGTTAGTTGCGGATATGCGGCTCTGTTAATGGTGGTATTCTCCGCCGCGTACACAAAGACGGTAGTGGGATTGACCATGCTGGCGGCGTGCCTCTTTCAGCCCACACCTGTGCGAGCAGTATCGGTCGCCGCCGGATATCTAGCCTTTGATCACTGGTTTTCAGCGATTTGGGGCATTGATCGATTGAAATCATTGGGTCAAATATTTGAAGATAGTGTGACTCTGACTGCGTTCTTGGGGATCTTTCTCGAATGGACTAATGTCAAGGACGAAACGACAATAAGCAACGACTATCGCTTGGCGATTTGCATGTGGGCTGTTTCCAAATTAGTACGAACGTGCTTGAGCTTGAGACGAGCTCGACGTGTGAAGCAAAAGGCAGCTCTTGTCACTAATAAAGCTCCAGAGAAGCAAGTGTGGAGAATAAACGGCGTCAAATATGATCTCTCCTCCTTTGTTGATTCTCACCCCGGTGGTAAAGAAGCTATTCTGTTGGGACGGGGGCGTTTAGATTGCACCGCCCTCTTTCAATCCTACCACCCCTTTGTCAAACGACCGCAACTCGTTCTAAAAAAGTACCGCATACCAGGACAAGACGAGAAAGAAAATTCTGCTGACAACCCGTCACCAACCGACCCCTTTTACAGCATACTGGTAAAGGCCGTCGAGAAAACGCTGCACGAGCACAACTTTGATCCGGTCCGTGATCGAGCTGCCACGCCCCAGCGTGTGGTTTACTATCTTCTGGTTTTGACAGCCGTCATTTCTGGCTGCGTCTCACATTGCAGGGTACGTTTCGTACAGTGCGTTTCGTGGGTGCTTGCCGCAACATGTTCTGACACTCTTTCCTTTTTCGTTGTTACAGGGTAGCATTCTCGGCAGTTTTCTATTGGCCTTTCCTGGTTGGCTCATTGGTGCATTGGGTCACGATGCTGGCCACTTTGCCGTGAGTCGCCGATGGCCTGTCGTTAATGATTGGGCGGTGTGGGGCATGTCGTTTCTCAGTAATCCGATCGTCTGGCAACACCAGCATACCTACGCACATCACAGCCATACGAATCTATTGGATCACGACCCAGATTTACATCACTTTGTTGATATTCTGCGACTGCATCGAGGAGTTCCGCAGCAGCTTGTCTTTCGCAATCAAGCAAGTAAACTCTATGTACTTTTCGCCTACACACTTGTGATTGTCGGCACGTGCTTCTTTCTTCCGTGGCAACTGGTGCAAGATGGATCACTCTACAGCATGGTCGAGTGGACAGACCGCCAGCGACCTTGGCGTACGGCTAGCATGTTTGTGCACCTCCTTTGTCATACTGGATTCATTGTCGTTCTCCCTTTTTTCGTGCACCCGACTTGGCCCACAGCATTCATGGCAGCAGTCTTGCACATGGCTGCCACTGGTGTTTTGTTTGCCATGTTTTCTCAGATTGGGCACTTGAATGAAGCATCGATGGGCGACACGGAGACGTTTCAGAAGCGCAATGAGAATCGCGACGCTGCCATGAACAATTCATGGGCCGTTCAGCAGATTGAAACGTCCAACAACTTTTGCCCTGATAGCGCCATGTGGCACTTTCTTTCGAATGGATTAAATTTGCAGATTGAACACCACTTGTTCCCTGGTATCAATCACTGCCATTTGCATCTGATCCAACCGACAGTTCAAGCTCTCTGCAAGGAACACGGTGTTTGCTACAAGAGTTATGGTAGCTGGGGTGAAGTGATGGGTGCTACCTTGGATTGGCTAGACAAACTCTCGCGCGCGGAGCCCACCAAGAAGAGCAAAAGTAGCTAATTCATAACACCTCGTAGGCGATAGACCTTTGATCTACAGATTGTCGAATATTATATTGATTCACTATCTTATCATACATTCCGCTGTTATTATAACGGTTGTTACAATTGAGCCAGGTATTGCTCCTCGAGTACTCGCATAGCCTCCTGCAAATCAACTTCTAATTTCTTGACGATAGCCGCTGATCCTTGCTCTTCGGCTTGTTCCTTTGTTGCGGGTAACAGTTTGAGCAGTAGTTTGGGAAAGTTCACTTTGATGGTGAGGTTGGAAGTCGTTTGAAAGACAATGCCACCATCCTGACGGACAGCCGTCACGCGAGATAGTGAAATGGGTGGGTCCTTCTTGCCATTATTATTGGCACCAGTGAGTTTCTCAAACAACCAAACCGCAGGTTTGAAACCCTTGACACTTTGCTCGTCCTTGATTAACACAAACTCATAGACTGGAAATGCGTCGTCCGATGCTGGTCCTCCCAACAACAACTTGGATCCAATATAGGCGTTCGAAGATACCGTCAGACCGGGAAACGCAATGCCTCCAGTCACCACCTGAAGTACAGAATCTGCAGTCTCAGGAACACCAGTAGCAGCCACCGTTTGACACTTGAGCTTCCATTCATCTAATAACTCGGAAGTTGTTTCTACCACCGTCACCTTGTTTTGGTTGCCAGCCGAAACGAGGCAGTCTCGTTGTGCTGGTTGCTGCAAGAATTCAAACACTTGTTTTGGAGTCGTATCCCCAGAAATAGGGCCCGACTGAAAGACCGAGTTGCACATAAAGGTAAGAGTCGCCTTTTCGTCAGAACTTGTTGATTCAGCTGCCGCCCTGTCAGCTGAAAATAGCACGCTGCTGCTGGTCCTGTCAGCGGATGGACCCGCAAAGGCGCAAGCCTGGGCTGCAAAGAGGCAAAGCAACGCAACAGCATTCATCGCAGTCATTTTTGAATAGGGCGCCTGGTAAGCAGAATGCAATGAATGACTATATCAAGATAGAGAAGGGGGGGAGGGCCAGAAGTGCTGAGAGTGATGATCGGCGCAGTGTGTGAGACTTCGTCCGCTCCAGATCATGGATCGCGTTTCGTTTCAATCGAATGAATCAATTAATCTGGTTATTTGGTCACATTTTGTGGGGAAATAGCGCCAACACACCTGACAGCGGTGTGTATTGGCCTTGTTTTTCCAACAACGACAACTGCATGCCGCGTGGCAATCATGTTGTCAACCGATTGAACTCAACCGATTGAACTCAAAAGGAAGAGTAAGCACCGACCATGGCTTGTTTGCTAAGGAAGAAGAAAAGATGCACGACCCTCATCACTCAACAACTGCCCTGCTACTCCAAGCGGAAACGAAAATTAGCATTGCGAGTCATGAATTCAATCATGAAGATTTGCTCCGCCTTCATGCTTTGGAAACTAGCAATGGTGGCAACGCAGACTGCCTATCCTCTGTTAGTCCTCTCCTCGAGTGGGCATCTTGTACACCGGGGAGACTTGCTATTCCTACACAATACCTCAACGTATTGTAATGTGGGTGATTTGATTGCCTACCAAATAGAGGATCGATCCTTTCCCATTGTTCATCGAATAGTGAGCGATCACCGTACCAACGAAAGAACGACACGGATACTCACCAAGGGAGACGACAACCGAGTGCATGACCGAGGATTATACCCACCTGGCCAAATGTGGCTGTCTCGCAAGGACGTGGTGGGCAAAGTGGTGGCAATTGTGCCCTTGGCTGGTATGATACCCATCATTCTCCGCGACTTTGCATTCTTAAAGTATGCTCTAGTACTCATGGGTTTGATTCGAGGCTGGTCGCCTATGCCATGGGTGATGGTTCTATTTCCTGGCATGTCTACAGGGTAAAATCGGATTGCCGACTTCTAAGCTCTTTGCCCTCTACTGGAATGGCTAATAGATGCGGTTGTCAACTCGGCAGCGACCGTTTTCTCCTCGACTGCTATTTAGGCCACACGGCAGCTTCAAGTTTGTACACGCATTGGCATATTAGGTTATGAGCATACTGTTGGAGTACCATACTATCTGTCAAGAGTTGCGTTGCTGGAGCCACCGAGAAGCACTGCTCTTCGAAAGTTCCACGACGGAATTGGCTTGGAGTTGCCAGCTTCGTGGAGTAGGCTAGTTCGTCCGTGCTTTAACTATGCACAGATCAGCTACGTGCAGGATAGCCCATTGCTGCTGTCCAACACGGATCGCTTTACTTTTTAACTTCTAACTGAGCCGGCTGCAGAGTCCTGAGCTACCACTGCAACTCTCAAGTTGGAAGAGAGTCTTCGAATATAGCAAATGACACAGGCACCAGCAGCTGCCACGAATATCGCAAAAGCTAGACAGGCTCCCAACACTGTAACATCTCGCTCCGCAAGCTGTTCAAAGAGACTGAAATCCTCGTCAATGTCATCGTACACCGCAAACACCAAATTGAACATGCAGAGATGAACCAAGAGTCCCCATATCACTGTCTGACTTAAGCCCACATGAGTGAGTGCTCGCTTCTTGCTGTCAAACCATTCTTTGATGTAGCCAGGCGCCAGGGCTTGGTTACTATCTTTCAGTCCTTCCATGACAACATGGTCGCGTTGACCATCACCAGTGACGATCCTCAGCCCAAATTCGGCAGGCATCCACAAGAATTCTCCCGCGCACACAACAAAGGGGTCCGCTAGCTTCATCAGTGCAAGACCAAAGTTGGCAACGGCAAACTTGACAGCCAGTGTTGCTAAAAAGCCACTTGCCACCCACAGATCGTACCAGTCAGGTTCACTGTCGGGTGCTTCAAGTACCAGTCTGCGAGCCGCGTCATCATCAAGACAGATTGAGGAGTTGCCGACGAAGGTATCGTTAATCTGCGGCACGCGGAGAATGCAATCATCTGACACGGCGTCTTGAGTACAAACATTCAGAGTCTCGTTGAATACTATCTCGGACACATTTGAACCATTGAGCTGTCCAATTAGAGATAGGTACTGATTGGGGTAGGGGCAGTTGCAGTCTTCGGAGAAGTGTTCGACCTCTCTCAAAACATCTTGAACGGTCAAGGCCGAAGCGTCCCACTGTGGCTGGAGCGGGAAGAGCTCTTGGCAAACTTCATTAAGGACTTGCTGTCGATCGACTAAGTAGCCAGTGTCAACAAAGCATGGATCGCCGACGCGCAAGTTATTGAGAAAGAGGCGGATATCCGGCGAAATCGTGAGAGTGGTGAAGAATTCAACCCCCCACCATACGGCAACCATTGAAATGAGGAAGAAGGGCTTTTGAACTCCAAAGAGAAACCTTTTCATTCCTATCCAGTAGGGCGATCGAAAGAGATACAATGGAGTTGGAAAGAAGAGAGAAATGCAGCTGTACCCAATGTAGACATAACTTGCAATGTCAACCTGAAACAAGATCTTTTCAGCTGTCTTCATGGCAGCCAACTTCAAATTCTCTGGGAGAGAATTGGGATACTCACGAACGGCCTCTGCCCTCTTGTCTTCTGCCTTTTGGAATTGCTGCCACCGATAGTCGGCTAGGTTTTCTGCAATGTCGGCTGAATGTTGGGGGCAAGGGTATGGCACGTCAACACATACTTGTCCACAGAATTTCTTGTCGGCCAAACCAGTAATTTGGAACACCGCAGTATCAGGAAGAGTTGGACAGTCACAAACTTGCTCCACACACTCGCGACTCTGTGCCGCGTCAATGGCTGACTGCAAGGCACGTTCGCAATACCCAGGAAAGAATGGACCCACGTGATCCCATTCTTGCTTGACACCTGACACATTGCCCCTTGTTGGACATTCGTACGGGGAGACGCCGTAAAGTGCCGTGTCATTCACTAAAGCGGAATGATAATCCAACATGAACTGATGTTGTTGCTTCGCCAAGTTCAAGTTGGTCATGTTGTGGAGGCGCGCCCTCAGGGTTTCGATTCCTCTGGCATGATCCTGCTCGACGCACAGACTTGAATCCATGACTCCACCAGATGCGACGCCAGCTTGCTTGGTGATAACGTCCGGGGACAGTAAGGTGCAGGCTAGCACAATAAAGATGGAGGTAGTCAGAAGACCAATATTGTATGGAATTGGTCGCCATCCAGGAAATGTTCGCACTCTGAGTGGATCGAGCTTGACAGAACCAAAAACCCAAGCGAAGGCTGCTTCTTCGTGGTTCTGGAATTTGGAATTGATTACGTTGAATAGGCCGGCGAAGTGATTCGAAAGGACATCACTCGAAAGTTTCTTCGACTCTTCCGTTTCGGAGGAAGCTACCATCGTGCCACTCTCCTTCAGGTCTGTCCACCAGCGAAGCGTGCGGATGACAAAGTAATTGACAAGTTCATTGCTGATTTTGGCAAACTTCTA
>JAVCKV010054885.1:0-22743 GCA_032274145.1 Herpochondria borealis | reverse complement strand
ACAGAGTGTCGTCGTCGTCGGTCGTTGGAAGTAGAAACCAGCTTACTTGTTTACAACACTAGAGTCTCTAGAGCAGAAGGCTAAAAAGGAAACTTGCGATGCCGCGTAAGTTCCAGCTTGTTCTCTCGCATAAGTCGTACTCGGAACCTTAACCAAATAATAGTCCATAACAATCGCAATTCTCTTACTATCAAAGCAGAACCCTTTAGATCGAGACTCCTCTCCAATCCAGCCAAAGCCAACGCAGGCAACAACTGTTAGGTCGCTCGAGATTCAATGTCGTACTCGTAGGTCCGAAACGTCTATTCATATCGCCATAAGACGACCGGCACTTTCTTGCTTTACTATCATAATGTAGGCTGTAATTGAGCCTGTCCATTGACGACTGCAACGACACGAAACAGATGGGACTTGGGATAAGTGGTTGTCATACCGTAGGTTTGTGTGCGGGATTTGTACATAATTCAGCATAGACAACCAGATGTCCGCCAGTTGAAGTTATATTGGTTGATGTCATAAGTATCGACAAATATCAATATGCTTGTAAATGTCACGTTTCACGAAATGGGTTACGTCACCCTCATGGCTAGCAGAACCCGAATATTGGCATGCGCCATGGTATCCAGCTCATCTTTTGTCCGAACCTCTCCTTGAATTTACAGAGAGTGTCTGCCTATGATTGGTCGAGACAACTGCGGCCAAAATACTAGATCGCTTCCGCTTTCGAGAATGTGAAAGAATGCAAGTCACGTTGAGAAGCACACAATATTCCATATTTATCGCCCCCCTACCCACCATCTCGTCATCATAAATAATCTGACTATGGCCCCTCAGCAATCTGAATCAAGGACTGCTAGCCTCATCGAGGATGGCACGATGAAGGATGTCGCTGCCTTCGAAGCTGCTGCCATCGAGATCACGGAGCTCATTGGGAAGGAGGGATGTGTTGACTCCGATCGATGCTTGGAAATTATTCAGGAGAAAGCAGCCATTGCAAACCTCGTTGAGAGTCATTTCCCCAACGCTCTCTCAAGCGCTCAGGTTCTCGAAAAGGTTGCCCCTGTGATTGAGAAGCGCGGGTATACTGACGATAACACGCTCTTCGCTCAGAGTGTCTGCCCTGATGAAATCAACCACGAAGAAGGCGACATTACTGACCTCTTCACCAAGTACCTCGGAGAAGTTTTTCACCTCGGAGGACTTGCTGGTAAGAATACAGGTCGGAGTGAGAGGTACATTTAGGGACAGCCCTGGCCGTGTGCTCACACCCTTTCTCAAAACTACTTCTACTTCTCTCCAGGCATCCCATTCACTGGCAAGACAGGTTTCGGTGCTTTCTCTCATCACGTTCCAGATGATGGACACTGCTTTGTGATGATGGCACCTCATATTGGCCTCGACGATTCCAGTATTCTCGGGAAGTACTTCCGTGACGGTCAGGGCGACTCAGGAGCGGCTTGTGGGGCTGCTGTTGGCGCCTTTGCTCATTGTTGCTCTGGCAAGCCACTGCCTTCTCTTGTGGACAATCCAAATGACTATCAGATGGGGTACATTATGCATCGCATCAATCAAGTCAAGGACAAGATTCTCGAGTTTCCAGATGAGAATAGTCAGCAGGCGGCATTGGCTAAGGAGACGCATGATATTGCCAAGGAAATGTTGGACAAGATTGTGGATGTGGACTTCGGTAGCAAGACGAGTACGTTGGTCGTCTTGACGGGGGTTCAAATCAATATGCCAAACCCATTTGATGACTACTTTCAGCCCTTGAACTTCTACATCCTTGACAAGAAGGGACGAAAGACTGATCTCTACGAGGAGACCTTTGGCGTTCGAATGCCGTCGCCGAGGCCAACCGCACCCCGTAAGATCAGCACCCCACCGAAACCAGTGGCGCCCCCAGCCACGAGTACATCTGAAGGAAAGGTCGTGGAGAAGCAAGCCAACAAAACCAAAACCACATCGAAAAGCGCTCGTCTTGTCTTTGCTCAAGATGAGGATAGCGATGACTGGTGCTGAGGCCATTTGCCGAAGTGAGAAGGGAGTTTAGGCTAGCATAACAGCCACCACACGCCTCACCGTGAGGTTAAGACCTGCTACGTGTACTAAGTATTAACTTGAATGATAATAACACCAACAGAGAAGGTAGTCTAAAGCAGTGTCCCCTGGCTGGAAGTTAGACAAATTATACATTGCAATATTACAGTACCTAAAGAAGAATTGGAACATCGCTAGGACAAGCGAACATGCTGCATTTGTCGCCCTGCCAGCAGTGCTATTCTAAGAAACCGTTGGCTCTCATGCCATCGCAGCAAGCGTCGGCTGAAACATCTCGCCAGTCCGCGAAGTTCCAAGGGTGGTGCAGAAAAAATGAGGCTGAACGCACATACTTGATATCCCGAACCCTGCCTGTTCAAAATAACGATTCAAAATGTAATTATCTTCTGCTGATGAGTGCGATCAACCACCATGGGATTCTGAGCTACGGCTACCAATTTGAACAGTTGTTGTTGTTGGAAATCCGATATGATATCATCAGTGGCAACCCTGGTTAGTTTTGTCTACTAACGTGTACCATGCGAACCGTTGAATGACTCGATCAAAACATTCAACATGAGTTTTTCATGAACTCTCCCCAAACTTCCGGAGCCATACACGTGTACCTTCGAAACGCAGAAGGAACAACATCATGACGCGATGACATTGAAGTCGATGATTCCGTTCCTGGTAACCTTGTTGGTTCTCCCAACCAGTGGTTTATCGCTGCGCCACAACGATCAGTTTGTCGACATCATGCCTTGCAAATGAAAGCAGAGGACTCGTTCTCTTCACAGTGTTCTGAATTGGACTCTCTTGTAACGGAGAACCGCGATGATCTTCGTTCTTTGATCGAGGCTGCAATTGAAGCTACAGGTGCGGCTACTACATCATGTGAAGACGAGGAGGTGGATAAGATTGTTGGTGCAGAATTTCTCTGGGAGCTTGTTGTACAAGATGATGCTGTGCCCTCTACATTGATCTCGAACGTGAAGGTAGATGTCAAAAGCAACCTTTTGAAAGCCAGAAGCAGTGAAAGCTGGAGGAATAATAAGGAGAATGCGTCTACATAGGAGGCTAGCCAGCTCATTTTCGATGATATTTCGGAGGAGATACAAAATTCTGTCGATCTTCAGTATGCTATCGATACCTCTTCATGTCTCCAAGACGTGGAGCTGGTGAACGTCTTCAAAGAGGATATCAATCTCCCGAATACTGCTCGTTACATAGTTCTGAAATATCTACACAAAGCAAACATTGCTGTCGTCGATGGGTTTGTTCCATCCAAAGACGTCGAAGCTGCACTTATCGCAGCTGGAATCAAGTGACTGCTACCAGTGGATGCACACAGAGCGAAGGTAGTCGGGACGCTAAGACAGTGCAGGGAAGGCTTTCTTCGCGACCAACCAGCCCTGACTTGATGAACCGGAGCATTTCGAGGCTTCTGACCAATTGAAGCCCGGATGTTTGGCTCAGAGCATTATGATTACGGTAGAGTGTGACAGCGGTAAGTCTCGATTCGCCATGGACCAACTGCACAAAGAGGGATTCGACACTCTACAATATTCGTTCACGGACGCAGATTTCGAAAACGACAAGTGGTCTGGTCCTCCGGAACCAACGTTCGCGTTGTTTCTGGAGTTGGTTTCCGATCAGTTTCTCGACGAGCAGAAGCCAACAACAGCTTTGTACGAGAGCACCCGCTCTATCGCTGACAAAATCAGCGAGGCAAGAGAAACTTGGGTATTCCGAAAGGCGAAAGCTACCCTCAAGACGCACCATAATCCATTCGCATAACGTGCTTTGATGGAATACTACATATACTAAGAAGACGAAATACTCGCGCAACACCATCGTGACTATGAAAATCATGACATGATAAGCCACTCTAGCAACTGAGTCAGGAACGCCCAATTTCAACTTCTGCAGAAGGAGCAATGATGCGCCGCCAAATACAGAGGCCCACGTGGCTGTCGTACAACTAAGTACTGTACGTGCATCAATGAATTTGTCAAAAGACAGCGCACCCATGCTGCCATTCGATAAAAATGGAATGAGACCGGCTGCTACCTCTCATTGCACGTGACTTTGTAAATTATTTGCTAAAACATTGATATCGTACCCGCTTGCTTGATGCACGCACTGCTCTAGTTTATTCCGAGTGTCATCCCCTCACCACAACTCCAATTTGGCAACCTTGCCAACTTCTTCCCCATACGCTTCCACCTTGTAATCCTCAAACACTTTTGTGAGCGACGCCATGTACTTGGCATGCCACTTTTCGATGTCTTCTCGCGTCGGTGCTTCAATTTTGGGACAAGACAGGGGCTCTCCGGCCACAATGCACAAGTCAACGTTCCATTTGGGCAAGAATGGCAACCAAGAGCTGCCCCACACCAAAATGGTTGGTACACCCAACCCATTCAGCGCCAATCGCGGCTTCCACGCGCCCTGTAGATTCCAATATGTACCCTTCTCGCCAAAGCAGTACACTGGAACAATCGTATAACCATGTTGCAAACATAATTTGATAAATCCAGCTCGTTTCTTGATATACACTCGATCTTGTGTTGTACAGGTCAATGTTGCTTCTGAGAGAGAGAGCCCGAAAGTGGATTAGCAAGAGGGCGCAAAATAGATATCTGCGTATAGTCTTCTACAATCTAGCGAGGAGAGGACCTACCTTCAAAGCCACCAGGAGGTAAGGCGAGGTGTTCTCCCCTCTTCATGTAGGACTTCATGGAGGCCTTGTCCGCCCTTCCAGGCTTGCCCACAATGCGAGAAAAGAGCTTGAAAAAGGGAGAAAAGTACAAGACGGGTGAAAAGCAAAAGCGCACAGTTTCCATGGTGGGAGACGAAAAGAGGTTGGCCCATCCCAGACAAAAGGCTCCATGGGGGTGTACGGCGTAAAACATGGGATTTGTTTTCGATGGTTGGGCTCCGTGGCAAAAGATGCGTTTCGATGATTTGTAGCATTTAGGTTGGTAAGTGTCGTAAAATCTTGTGATGGCTCTGGTAATGGGGCCCTTCTTCCACGGGGCGTAGGCACTGAGAGTCGTGAGCACAATGATGGATGCCGCTATATAGTTCTCGGCAACGATTGACTGATATAGCAAGAGCGGAGATAGGATCGAGGAGATCCAGACGACAACGAAGAACCCCACAGCAAAACGAGCTAGCAACGTTTCGGTAGTTGATGCATCCTTGCTATCATGGACCACTACAGCTTTCTTCATTGCGGAAGAGGAACTCATGTCTGTCAATGTACTTCAGTCGAAGAAACTTGTTACTGCTGCTACTCTCCCTATCTATTTGTGTTGGTTTCATGACACGCGGAAGTTCTCTGCTGCGATACCTGGAACAAAATTGTTCTTTGTTCCTTTGTTTTAGATGGTGTTCCCATTGTGTTGAAGAGTCGGGTGTGAGTGATGTTGACGACGCGCACCAGAGAAAAATGAGGCGTCACATTTACTTCAGATTTCGAGATTACGGTTAACTGAGCGTTCCTACGCATTTGAATACAGTACCTACTAGTAATAGCAGTCCCGGTATTCGTACGCTGAACTCAATACTCTTCGCAAAAATCGGTGCTTCGCCCAATGAAGTACCATGATGATCGAGACGCATCGTTGGAGCAACCCAATACTCTCAATGAGGCTGAAACCAGTCTAAGCTATCATATTTTCTCTTATGAACGAGTCATTCAATGTGAAGTATGGTTAAGAAACGATTACTTATATCTGGGATTGGGGGATGAGGTGCGCGAACCAATCTTGTGAGAGTGTAGTGAGCTTGTTGGACGATCGCCAAATATCTGGAACATTTGTGTCTTTCCATTGTACACACAATAAAAAGAAACCTCACAACAGGCTACAAACACTCCCCCATCAAACACAAATCGTTCACACCAATCAATCAATTAACCAACCAACCATGGAACTGTCATCATTCCAAGATACAATACCTACGGATAACCAGGAGACATGGAAGCAGTTTCATCAAAAGCATGGATCTAACAGTGTGGAGGATCGATCGATTGACCATCGACGATCCAACTTTGCTCGTATGATCAAGATGGCAATAAAGACTCCATTCAATCGCACCCATCCTGTCGGAGGTGATAAATAGGGTCCATTTATCTGTTGACGAGATGAAGATCTGAGTTGCTCTCAAGACAGAAACTACAGGGAGCATGTTGCGATAAGACAAATAAATGGCGTCGAGCCGTAAGATGTCAGTGGTAAGGAGGTCGAGGGCGTGTTATTGATCGCCTCGGTGGTCGCCCTGCTGATCTACATCATTTGACCAGCAATCTGGCGGTGACACCATTATTTAAAAATGTATTATAGACACATTGATGAGTCGAAGGAACGCATCACTGCTTAAACCCAAGGTATACGAGCGGTTGCCACTGGAGAATAATTCGATTGAGGATTGTTCATCAAACGGAACCGAGGTTGTATGGCTAGCTCCTTTAGCGCTGCTGGGTTGTTTGGATTGAAACGTGCGCCAAACGAATGAGGTCTCATCCGAAATCGCAGCACAACAACGTTGCTGCTGCCGCCACCTTTCTTTTGTCCACCCACCCACATACATGTTCTCTCACGCGGCTTGGAAGGCGGGAGGCATTATTCGCATGGTCGAAACATTGACGTTCGTCATTTCTGCAACTCAGCAGTACATTTTTTATTATACTGGTGGTCGGATACGGGAAGCGTTGTGCCGAGTACGTACTCCAAGGATCCAGAGTTCTGGAAGTCTGACAGAAAGTCGGGATAACCAAGAAGAAGCATCAGGCGATGCTGAGCATTGTCGACACCAAAGAAAGCGTAGACCCCAAAAGCCCTTATCATGTTCTGAAATGGGGCATACTTTGGATCCGCTTTGCTCGTTGGGTGATCTATCTAGCTATCATAGACGGGAGTGCGCAAAGCGGTTAAATCTACGGACAGTACCTGTCCCAGTAGACAGTATAATATTCAACGGTCGGATACCCACCCCGCAGTCATTGTCATCCTTTCGTCTTTCGTCATCGCTCTCCTGCTCTCCATCTATTCTCACAATGGTGCGCTTGTCACCTGTTACTCGTCCTAGAAGCACAAGTTGCGGTGAAAGCGGTATGTTGCGTTGGAATGCAGTCTTGGTCATCCTTGCGGTCCTTGTGGCCCTGGATGCCATTCTCATCATGACGCGTGACATGAACTACAGTGCAACGAGGGAGCATTTGTTACGAGAGGCGGGAATGATGGGCCATATTCACATGGGCAAGAACAAGAACAATCAACAACAACAATCAAAAGAAGCGAACAAGGAGGCAGCAGCAGCAGACATGCCTCCAGGCATTGAAATGCCACCACCCAATGACGAAGAAGAAGAAGAATCAAGTAATGCTGGAGACGACGTTCACAAAGTTGCTGGTCTCAGCTGCGACAGATTTGGTGGTCCTCCTGATGAGCTTGCAGCGGAGATGGTGTACTGGGATGATATCCCATCAGATGCAACCTACGTATCTCCCCTCAAATCTAAAGGTCCAGAACCCCAGTATCTGACGTTTGAACCTGATGAAGGTGAGTTTGTACGCTATAACATGCATCGAGTTGGTTGGTTGGTTGTCAGGGTGCGCGCGCTATTATCATTATCTAGTAGCTCGTGGCTAACCTTACCCGGTTTTCTCTACAACAGGCGGCTGGAACAACATTCGAATGTCCATGGAAACTGCCGTCACATTGGCACATGCCATGGGGAGGATATTGGTCATGCCCCCCGAGCAGGCAATGTATTTGTTGGAGAAAAAACAGGGCGTCAAGAGCCAAAAGAATCGATTTACCTTTACGGACTTTTTTCACTTTGATTCCGTCGCCACGGAACATGCCGGTGTGGAGGTCATTTCGATGCAACAGTTTCTCGAACGTGAAGTCATGACTGGAAAGATGGTGGAAAAAGGAACGGGTACACCATCGTTTCCACCAGGCAATCGAACCAACTGGGATGGATGTCCTCGTCATGAAGCCAAACAGCTGGATCGGTGGTTTCGTACCATTACACAGAACCCCAAATGGACCTTTGATGAATGCGTAGTGGGTCTTCCCGCCCAGCCAGGACCCGAAGGACCCCAACGGCTGCGGGAAATGGGACGAGACGTGGCCAGGACACGGTTTGACCAGCGACGAAGCAAATATACGGGAAATCCAGTGCCTGTGAATGCGGAACCGGAGGATCGGCTCTCGGAGATGCTGGCGCATCGACAACGAGTCTGTGTCTATGGTGAGAACTATCAACAAGCCAAGGTGATTCACATGATGGGTGACAATCAATCTGGTGCACGATTGCTAGTTCATTTCTATGCCTATCTATTCTTTGAGGATTGGAAACAAGACCTATGGACCAAACGATTTGTACGAGATCACTTGCGATATGTGGATGAGATTCAGTGTGCCGCGGCTCGTGTCGTTGTAGAAATGAGGAAGAAATCCAGAGAAAATGGGCACGGTGGCGTCTTTGATACCTTGCACATTCGACGAGGAGACTTTCAATACAAGGATACGCGTGTGCCGGCGGATGTGATTTATGAAAACATCAAGGATGTATTGCAGGAGGGATCGACAATCTACGTTGCGACGGATGAACGAGACAAGAGCTTCTTCAATGTACTTCACGAGCATTACAGGCTGTACTTTATGGACGACTTTAAGGATGCTCTGGGGGATGTCAACTCGAACTTTTATGGAATGATTGATCAGCGCATTGCATCTCGAGGAGATACGTTTGTTGGTACTTTCTACTCAACGTTTACTGGTTACATTAATCGAATGCGTGGTTATCATTCTCAAAAGCTCAAGGCGGATGGTTGGGAGCAGGGTATCCTCAAGAGTTGGTATGATATTCCGCTTCACGCAAAACCTATTTTGCGAGAGTACAAACCGATAGCACCAGCCATGTGGGCTCGAGAGTTTCCCGTTGCATGGCGAGATTTGGACAAGGGAATTGGCAAACTGCCCTAACGCCGTTTTGCAAACAAACACAGGTTGTAGGAGCACACAATCTCCTACTAGTAGAGTTCTTCCCATTCAATTTATTTTAGAAAGGTTTCATCGATATGTATTCAAATAAAGGCCTGATTCTTACATCGATCGTGCTAGAGCACTCGGCTGGAGTAGGGTAGACTAGACTGGCAGCTCTCTATCTAGCGACTAAAAGGTATCTGCATGCACAAGGATACGTTGTCTCTACTGCGCCTGTAGTTCCACTCACGAGTGACTAGGGGTGCACTATCTGTGGCAGAGTTTACTCTTTGCCAGCAGGCAAAAGAGACGCTCGGGGGTCGATCAAACACTTTCCCACTCCATTCTTCTTTCAAGATGACCGCCACCGCCACCACCACCATGGCGACGACTGGGGCTAGCAAGACTTGGAATGCCTTTTTAGGAGTGACGATTGCCTTTGTGGCTGTCAACACCTTGTTTGCAATGACAAGTAGTAGTGATCATCATAGTAGCAGCAGCATGTCTCAAATGATTCCTTCACGTGAAGAAGCACACATTCATCTAAAATCTGCTCAACAACAACGAGAGACGACGTCAGATCATGATGACGACGACGAGTCCCACTCGCATGATACTGTACACAAGGTGGCAGGGTTAAACTGTGCTGCCCATGGGGGTCCATCGCAAGAGGCAGCACGAGAAATGGTCTACTGGGAAGATATTCCATCCGATGCCGACTACGTTTCGCCGCTCAAGGCATTTGGGCCAAAGGAAAAGTATCTCACGTTTGAACCCGATGAAGGTGAGAGTTGTGTTTGCGAGAGAGCTATGGCTCGTGTGGTCATTTGTTCATGATTTGACTAACATACTCATTGTTACAAACAGGCGGCTGGAACAACATTCGCATGTCCATGGAGACTGCCGTCACATTGGCACATGCCATGGGACGAACACTTGTCATGCCTCCAGTCCAGGGCATGTACTTGCTCCATGAGGGGGAGAACAATCAAAAGCGTCGCTTCACCTTTACTGATTTCTTTCATTTCGATTCCGTGGCCACCGAACATGCTGGAGTACACGTGATTACCATGGAGGAGTTTCTGGAAAAGGAAGTCATGACTGGTAAAATGCTCGACAAGACGACTGGTCAACCCACGTTCCCACCACTCAACAATCGTACTCAATGGGACAATGTTCCGTTCGATGAAACGCTGCAACTCAACAAGTGGTTCCGAACCTTTGCCAACAATCCCATTTGGAGTTCCCAAAAGTGCATGGTGGGAATCCCGGCCCGTCCGGGCCCCGAGGGTCCCGCACGCCTCCGACAAGTCATTTCCAATGTCACGAGTCGCAATGCCGAAGAGCGAGAGAGAAAGTATACTGGAAATCCAGTCGACGTGGATGCCGAACCAGTCCTTCGATTGGATGAATTGTTGGTGAATCGTGAAAACCTTTGTGTCTACGACGAGGAGTTTCAGAATGAAAAGGTGATTCACATGATGGGAGACAATGATTCGGGTGCTCGCATGTTGGTTCACTTTTATGCGTATTTGTTCTTTGAAGACTGGAGACAAGACTTGTGGACCAAACGCTTTGTGCGAGATCATATTCGATATACAGATGTGATTCAGTGTGCGGCGGCGCGGGTCGTTCAAGCAATGAGAAACAAGGCAAGAGAACACGGTAGAGAGGACGGTATCTTTGATACGCTGCACATTCGACGAGGTGACTTTCAGTACAAAGAGACTCGCGTTGGAGCAGAGGAGATATACAACAATGTCAAGGATGTGATACCAGAGGGAACCACCATCTACATTGCTACTGATGAGCGAGACGCTAGTTTCTTCCAAATTTTTCACGAGCACTATCATGTGTACTTTCTCAAAGATTTCAAGCACCAACTGGAGGGCGTCAATACCAACTTTTTCGGAATGCTGGATCAACGAATAGCATCGCGAGGAAGAACCTTTGTCGGTTGCTACTATTCTACATTTACTGGGTACATCAATCGCATGCGCGGCTATCACTCTCGCAAGGAAAAGAATGAGGGTTGGGAGCAAGGAGTGATCAACAGCTACTACTACTCCCCACCCGACCGCAAGAATGCCGTCCGAGTGTACAAGCCACTCTTGCCTGGAATATGGGCTCGTGAATTCCCAACGGCGTGGCGCAACATTGACTTGGCCATTGAAGAGATGGCAGCAATGTACAGCAACAGTGCTCAGCAATAGAAAGAAGGAAGCGTCGTAAGAGACAGAGTTATCTAGTCATACTATAGTTCATAAAGTGTTATTTCTAATGAGTTGGCTTTATATTTATATGTGCAAGGATCAGACAGCAATCATCTGAGATCTAGTCAACCAAAACCATGACTCTATACATGAGACATTGTCTCCCTGGTGCTCATCACGCAGATGGTGCATGTGGATTTCGTGGAGTCGCAGCCAACAGTACCAGTGGATCAATGGCAACATGTCTCAAGTTCGGCGTGACTCCGCTTTTCAGTTGTATTCTCATGGAGTGTGAAAAGACGTGCATGGCTTCTCCAACCCGCCCCTGTTCCACCAAGAGGTTCCCTATAATGTCCATAATCTTGGCAGCATACAGACTGTCGTCCCCCAGTACTTGTCGTGTTATTCGGAGTGCTTCTGCATAGGCATGGATAGACTCAAAGATGGAGTTTGTGTGTGATGTACTCTCCCAATGTCCCAAAACACCATGGCAGTGTGAAGAGTCTCTTCGTGCGCAGGTCCGAGTGCCTTGTAGTACAGCGTCAGTGCATCAATGACATCCCCTCATTCATGCAGGATTTTTCCACTCTGTACCAAGCGTCTGTTGTTGTGGCGGCCATGGTGTTGTTGTTTGCTTTCTCTTTCAAGTGAATTGTTGATGATGAGGTCCTCTTTCCATCCAAAGCACACATGCTGTGGCCACTACAGTCGAACTTTATTTTTCGCCCAGCCATCACGCATGAGAACCTCACCCATCAAAAAGCGTCTTTGTTGTGCGCAAGTTTGGAATGGTACAAGGCATGCCGCCACTCGGAGGGCATCCACCAGATTATTATGTTTCAGGGACATCCGCACCAGCGACAGACGACGAGCCTCGAGGACGACAACGACGATCGATGCATGTGACTGTTGAACAAAGTGGAGACTTGGCAAATTTTGCATTGGCCTCAAAATCAAGTATTCCAAAAAAAAAGAGGAACGGCTGAAATCGATATTTTCAGTACTCGAGAGGACGTTGAGGAAACTCTGGATGCATACCGCATTCATCCCCGCAAGTGGCCAGATTATGACAAAATTCTGGAGGAAGTAAAGGACGCGGCTGTAGCAGCGGGAGAAACCAACGTGGCTGTGATTGGATGTGGTCCATTGGGAATGATGCAGGATCTCCGAGCAGCCTGTCGTAAGCACAGCAACATGGTGGCTGGATGCAGCGACAAGGCGGTCTTCTTATTGAACGGATCCTTGGCCGACAATTTTAACGGACGGCAGGCAAGGCGGTATCCTCCGAATCGTGTTGGGAACCCGAAACTGTGACTTTTGTGAGTGAGTGTCATTCCTGTGTCATCAGTTTCTGTTCGAGATGACACTCACTTTTAAATTGGAAAGGGGGAATCAATCCTCTTCACCATCATCACCTTGTGGCCAGAAGAGGTTGCACATACAAGTGTGCGACCGACATTGCCAAGCTGCCACAGTTGTGTACTTCTAAGGAGAGTGCAGAGAACTAGTCACAACTGTATCTTTTAAACGGCCACGTTATTTTTCCAATCAACATAATCGTCTTTCCACTCTTGCCCTGAAATGCCTGACACAGAAAAGTACTCACAGACGTGCTCATAGAAACAGTAGCGTTTCTTTTTATTACCAACCCCATCCTTGCAATAGAACTCTTCACATTGGTAGCATTTGAACTTGGTCTTTCGCTTGCAACATTTGCATAGCTTCCGGTTCAGCCGCACCCCATCCATCATCATCTCTGTCGTCTCAGCCATCGTATGACGCGCTCTATATGATTCAGGAACCTCAGGTGCACCTGTTTCAGAAGGCACAGGCACAATAACACCTCGATTCACTGTACTCTCCGTGAGACACGACATTGGCGTTGTTGCTGTCTGGCCACCTTCAGAATTTTGGAACTCGACAAGCAAAGGAAGCACCGCACGACGCCGTTCCGTATTTGTGGAGAAAGAAGCATACTTCGTTTCAAGAATATCATACACCACAGCACCAGCAAATGACTTTGTCGTGACCTTTGAGAGTTCATTTGAACTTGAAAGATGATACGCAAGTGCCTGTTTTGCATCAACAGTCACAATGCCGATCATGGTGGTTGCAAGGCGGAACCAAGGATCCCGAGTTACCCACTTCGCCTCCAAACCAAGCTCATGTTGCCTCTTTTGATTGAACACGTCAACTGCGTTTGAATACTGAAAGTACGTAGTGAGGACTGCCGGTCTTGCAATGTCGATGCGCGTCAAATTGCCATTCGAATCTGAGAATCGAGCATGGTAGGGACGAAGTGGGTCTGGAACAGTTGTCCCAGCATTCTCACTGATCAAAAAGTGAAGGACCTTCTTCACATTGTACTTGTAGGATACAAAGACAAGCTTGATTGGCTTCCCCTCTATTTCAATGCAAGTCTGCGAAACAAATTGTGATCCTGCAGGGTGGTGCTTCATAAGCGCATCAAAATACTTTCTTGGAGTCTTGCGGTGCCCGGTCTTGATAACAAGCACACACTCGTGTCCCTGCATCACAAGGTTCACCGCACAATCAAACGTCCCAAACCACGAGTCACCAAGCACGAGGCTCCTCCTTTTTGTATCATCTGTGCGTCCAGCACCCTCAATGAGTTTCACAAGTCGATGGGTGCATGAAGCTGTAACACCCAGCGACACAGGTGGTTTCTCTCGCATCGCAATCTTTCCTTCTTGGATCTCCAAAGCGAGTCCAACACCAGTCTTGGGGCACACAGCAGACTTAAATTCGGTGCCCAATGGTTTGGGCTTTCGAAGGATGAAAGATATATTTGGGAGCCCACCCGTTTTTGATGCTTGTGGGTTCCATGCACTCATGCTCTCATCCAGAACCATGAAGATGCTGCTCGCGATATGAAAGCTGCGATGGTCATTGTATCCATTAACCCAGCCTCGAAATCGCCACCATTCGTCAGCTGTGGGGTCTATGTCGGGCTCACAGAAAGCATAAACGAAGAAGTCTTGGATCTGCTTGAACCGGGTGTAGCTGATGCCAGTCTTCTTCATCACATCTGGGCACTGGAAGAATGTCTTGTAAGAAGACCCAAACCACAGCTTACTTCCTTGCTCAGCATACCCAGTCGCCATCAACAGTATGGCAATAAAGCCATACAATTCGCGTTCCGACACCTCCTTCACTTTCCTTTTGGCGGCTGTAGATGTGTTCTTCTGCCGAATCCAATAGTTCATGTTGCTGATCATATCCCAAACCTTCTCATCACCCTCCTTCTTTCCAGGAAGCATGTGGATGAACATGTCCAAGGCTGGAGTCTCTGAAAGCTCGGGATCCACAAAGCCCTTGGGGAAGCGGACTCCGATGTCTTCGTACTCGGTTGGCTGCTGCTCAGGGATGTGATTGTCAATGACTTCCCACTTAAAGACATCATGGCTTTGGCTGTCAACGACCTCCACAACCTTCTTGTTGACATGCAAGTCGCGAGCTTCTTGAAATAGCCGTGCCCTTGCAGCCCGTCGTTCAGGCCGATCCAGGAGTCCAAAATTGATGGGAGCATCAATCCGATCATCATCATCGACTTTCTCACGTTCATCCTCTTCAACTGCAGCATCAGCCTGATGAGCACCACCACCAGTCCCTTCACTCTCTTGATAGACAACTTCCACACCAGAATCATCAACCTCAAGAATATTTTCGAAGCTTTGATTGACTGCTTCGACAGGAGGAACAGCATCATCAACCACCTCCTCCACTCCGTCTTCGTCTCCCTCAAGCGATACATCTGAATCTTCAGCACAAGGGGTTTCGAGAATGAAATCATCATCGTCGCTGTTTGACTTTGAACTGGACCCACTGGATTTGGAGTCATCAGAAACCAAGCTGGCTCGAACGAGCTGTGTAGAAGTCCACTCTTCTTGTTGAACCAATCCAGTATCAAACTTGACTTTCCACTTGGCCTTTCCAAGACCTTTCAAGATTGTTCCTACATGATGGCGCAATGATTCTGCTCGTGGACGGACACGCGATCCTCTCATGAACTGACCGAAACTTTTAGGCGGTGGTTGGGGGAGTTCTGTACTCTCGTTGGTGTCGTCAGACAAAGAGTCGTCGTCGTCAAAAATATTGAGTGGTTGGGGGCGCGAAGTCATTAGCCGCCCATTCTCACCCTCATCGTGATCATCCAGCGCTTCTCTGTCCACACGTGGTACATTGCGAGCTCTAGCATCTTTTGAACGCGAAGTGGCTCCAGCGCGAGCTCCAGTAGGCGGACCACCGTTCTCCTTCTTCAACTGTTGACCGGTAAACTCTTTTTCTACTCCGCCCTTATCGAAGAGGACCACCCACGCCTTCTCTTCCTTTCTAACGATCACTCCGGGGCCAAGCTTCGTCGCTCGCGCCTTCATTTTGGGTAGAACCCGAGATCCAACTTTCCAAACCATGATGCCGTCGTTCGCAAAGTTGCTCGTCTTGATGTTTGTTTTTATGAGGCTCAAAATGAACAAAACCAAATGTTCTTGATCCCAAAAATTGTGCTGGTCCCATTCCTATGTATGTTGGAACGCAGCGTAGGAGTGCTTTGTGGTGAAGGGTTTGCCGGTTGGTGCATACTTTGGTGCAAACACATGGTTCGCAACATGGTGTCGAATCTTCTTTGCCAAATTTTTGTGGCGCCAAGCAAGAACATCCCCGTTTTACTCTACCGTACATTAGATTTGACCGTTCCTGTATTTTTTCAATGATGTTGTTCAAGCATCTCACAAATGACCCATTTTTCTAGCACAAGTCATCACTCTGATATTTCTGATGCCGACAAGGCATCAATCGCACACGCTAAATAAGAGCGTCGGACCTCCAAGAGCCTACCAAATCAGAAGAAGTTATGGCTGGTTCGCATGCGCTTGCCCAAGTGTTGGCTGTGGTTCCGTGCCTGAGGGGTATGGTGAGACGATGCACCTTTTTTCGAAGGCTGCGCCAAACCATTGCGGAGAAGAACGGATTCCCCATTAATGCTGTCTATCCCTTGGCGTTCTTTGCTGACGTGATTCGCTCTTCGTTGGTTACAATAAGTTCCAATATGAGGGAGCTTCTGGATGGGTCGTCTATGCGACCGTTCCAAGGATACCCTCGTCTTTTACAAGACCCCAGGACGACTCTCGTCGAAACGAAAAGCACACATACCACGAAACTTCGTGGAGAGCGAATCTGCGTGCACCTGCATTCGATGCCCAAAAGCTTCATCCACCCCGACGACATCAGCATCGTTCATCTTCCCACCATCCAAAATGTCATTCACAACGCTTCTTGGCAAGAGCGTTAAAAAAATCGAGCATTTTGAGTCTGGTAACCTCTCAACAATATCCTCAGTTTCAATCACATTGTAATCAAGTGCAATGAGCTTCAGTTGGAGGAAGCTGAACAGCTCTGGGTCGCAAGCGGAAATGAGCGGAACCACTGATTGGGCATAAAGCTTGACGGCCTGTCGATTGTTTACACGAAGGTTGTGAACCAAACTCTGGACCAGCGGAATAGTCATTTGGGAGAAAATTCGGTACACAATTTGACGCAAACGCGGGTACGTCTTTGGGTTTTCGGAGCATGCGTTTGGGAAAGAAAGTTCCAGCTTCGCCTGGTTGAAGTACCGCAAGATGTTGACGTTCGTTCTTGACTGGCCGTTGACATTCATCTGGAACTTATCGCCCATACGTTCCGCCAAAGCATAGAAGAGATGACCATTATCGCCATCACCAGCGATTTGGCCATCTCCGATCCAATAGGCGACTGCTTCGTCAATTGAGTGCACACCATCGAGGTCACTGACCACCTTGTTCTTGCAGTTCTTGAGTGTCTCGAAAAGCTCATGTGCTAGGAACATCCAGAGATTCAACACTAGCATCGCTTCCGCTGCGAGCGACTTGTCAGTCTGATCAACCGACTGCAGCAGTTGGCTCACAATTGTGTCAGCATAGAGACGCGAATCTCTGCCAGAGTACTGACCGTTGGCGTCTTCTAATGCGTAACGATAGATATTGAGAAGCGGCTCGTGCACCATGCTAACCGTCGCCACCGAGCTGAATCGTTCTAGACTTCGTTGTCCCACCTTGATCCCGTTCTCGTTGTAAATCTTTGAATTCTCTCCATCTCTGTACACAATTCGAGCCAACTCAACTGAATTGCTTTCGAGGGCTCCACGAATAGCGACGAGGTCAAGAGCGATGTCTGCCCTGTCCTGTACGTAGGTGGTAGTCGTGTACAGGCCGCTTCCCAGGTTTGTTGGTTTATCGGCCACGGGAGCAACGACTTCCGTATTACAGGTGCTACGGCCTTTGTACACACCAATGTCATCGCAATCGGTATCCATTCCCGTCAAGACAAAGGTGATTGCTTCATAAACGGAATCAGCCCCATCTGGAACCGGCTGCCCAGCCGGATCAAATCCGAGCTCAGCGCTAAGCTTCTCTGCACTTGTCGCATTCACCCTGTTGATCAAGGGAAGAATAGCACGTGCAAACACGTGCCCGGCTGCAAGCGCATAGGTGTCGTTTCCTGGCTTAAGATCCGCGTTTTCCGTCGCGTAGAATAGGACGCCTTGAATAATAGGAACTGGGAGGTCGCCAAAAATGTCGACTGAGAGAATATCGTCCACATCATCGCACTTGTTCTGCTGCAGCAAGTCCCTTGCATTGCCCATATTTTCGATTATGTTTTCATTGATAGTGGCATCCCCGTTTCCTCCACAGGTTCCAAATACATCGCAAGTCTCCTTCCCAAGTGCATACATCAATGTCCCGTCCCAGGTACCTTCTCCCCCTGGTTCTGGTCCTTCCAGGGATCCCACATAAAGCGCGATGCCCTCTTCCCATCGCTCCACTGCTCCAGCACCATTTCGACAGAGTTCAATGGCACCGTAGAATTTCTCAAGCATCGCCATGAAGGAGACAACAGCCTGGAGAGCTCTCGTGACTCCTTCAGCTGCTTGGTCTCTTGATGCGTCCTTGAATAGGTTTTGCCTTCGAAGGGCATCAAGCACGAGCTGGTCGGAATAGTCATCCGACTGATAGTAGGTAGAGAAAGTCATGAACTGAGGGACAATGTTTCTGTCGGTGCTCTTCGCAAGCTGGCGAAGTGATAGAGGTTTCAGTGTTCCTGTTCCCTGACTGTTGTATCCATTGGTATACAAGTCCTCTGCAGCTGTATAGGCTTTCGTTTCCATGAAAATTCCAATCTGAAGAATATCCAAATCCAACCGTGAAATCTCGTAAACATCGTTGACAGGTTCGAAACCCACAAGTGAGTTGGAAGAACTGTCGTCAACGCAGAGTCTATCAATCAGATCGCGCAGTGGTGGTTGGGATGGGCGTGCGTTGCCCAAGATGTCTGCACACGATATTCGAAGACACTTTTGGAATCTCTGCATTTCTTGAGCGAAAAGATCGTCAATGCTCTGAGGATTGAAGTCCTTGATATCCAGAAGAACATCTCTGAGGCCAATAAAGTCGGATGAGCCACATGCAATCGCTTGAGGAATGGCTGCAAGGGCGTATAGTTCCACGGAGTTCTCTTCTCGTTGGTTAATGTGGTGGATGAGGTTTTGAATGAGTGGAACTGTCATCTGCTTGATAATGCGCGAAACGACAATCTTCATTTCGAGAAAGTTCTCACGATCTGCTTCGCACCCCTTCGCCAGTTGCTGAGCTTCGTTGAATTCCTCGATAATCTTAGAGTTCGCCAGCGCTTCTCCAGAATTCAGACCGAAATTCTGCTCAGCTTGTTGAGCGATATGATACATCATGTGTCCAGTGTCGAAAGAGTTTTCGGCTTGTTCCGCTCCTATCCACAAGGCAACTGCTCGATCAATGGCACGGACTGATTGACCGTCGGCTTCGCTGCAGTAATCGATGGCATTGTAGAGTTCATGACAAATTTCCATCCATACAACCATGACGACAGCAGTTTCCGCTGCCAGCGTTTGATTACTGGCAACCTCCAATGCCTTCTTCACAACAATATTGGCGTAAGCAGAGTCCAGAGGATCAAAATCGTCCGTATCAACTTTGTCAAAAACGGATTCTTCAAGAAGTGCCCATCGGAAGATATTGAACATTGGATCGTCACTCATGGTGGTGGCTGCTGTCGTCGCGATTGCTGAAAGACTTACAACACTACCACCATTCACGACAGTACTACCTCCATTCTCGTAGATGTTCTTCGCGTTATCAAGACTTCCTTGTTTCATATCACGAACGTCGTCGGCCAACTTGGCAATGTTCATGACGTCATTTGCAAAAATGTATCGACCAAAACCAAGAGCTGTCGGATCGGTAGGTGGGGCTTCCACTGGACTCGCACTAGGCACAGGAGCAGAGGTGACCGGCAAAGAAGATGGTGCAATTGAACTTAGCACAGGTGATGAGGGTGCAGGGTCTGGGGCGACTGTGGGCGTAGGGTCTGTGGGCGGAGGCGGCGCAGATGTCGGTCCGGGACTGGTAGGAGGTCTGGGCTGGAAGTTTAATCCATCACAGATATCTCCAAACGAGCCGTCACCATTCAATCACAGGACATTCTTCAGCCATGCTAGGAGTAGTTAGCTTTTGAATTCCCGTTTTTCACCGCGCCAAACACTTCCGCAGGTCCATCTTGGACAGGATCGTCAAGTAGGTTGAAATCCATATTACGAGCGAGAATGGTGCCACTAGGCGATGACGACTAGCGATAACAACTATTGAGACGGTGACAACATTTTATGTTCCGTGAAGAAGCAAAGTGTCTTTGTGAACAGAAATTCACTTGAAGTTAGACGTTTCGGTACTCTAACTTCCAGTATTATGGAGTAGCTTTTTCGGGTCACGAAAGACCTTGCACGCCCTGTCGTAGCTACCTGGTGGTTTGTGTTCAGCAAGGGCACTCTTGGAAAAAGGAAAACTACTTGGCCAAAGTGCCAACAACACCCACACTAGCCACATCCGTTTAGTCTTGGATCTACCACAACTAGTACATGGATAGTGTATGAAATTATGACTATTGGTAAGTAAACTGGCTTGTGCAGCTTCAAATATGTTTACTTGTTTAAGAGAACGCTGCTCTAGCAGCATTCGTAAGCTGAAAATACTGGAGCTGCAATTCTTGAGCTCGTTGACCTCTCGTAGAAGTCTTGTCTGTTACGGTCTCGGCGACGAGCTGAGCCTCAACGGTAGCAAGAATATCAGGGAAATCAACAAAAAATCTCCTTCGGTGCTCACAGAGTATGTTGATCAACTCATCTCTGGTCATAGTCATACTTTCATTTTCGATATCGTCATAGTAGTTTCTCAGAGAGTTGATCCTCTCCAGTAGCTGAGCCTTCGTTATCTTGCTCTTACATAGTTGGGATGCGCGGTACGACGTCTGAAGAATCCTCGCTTCTTTGTGATTTTTCACGCGCGCGGATGCTCGAGACGAAATCATGGATATATTCACGGCAGTTCGCTTGGTCTCGTTCTGGGTAAGGATGTAATATTGAAGAAAGTACCTGATGACCCTGGAGCTACCGAGTGTGTGCGATGTGAGGAGATTGTAGCTCACATCATCATTCTTGGGTGGTGAGAAAATTGAAGGAACGTTCTGCGTGTTGCCATCTTCTGGTGGACCTGCACCCCAAAGATTGAGTGATGCTAGCTTGATGGACGTAGCGGCGAAGACTTCAAGAACGTCGATATGTTAGCCATGCCACATCAACATGCTGTGAGTTCATAATATGCAGTACCTACCTTTTCCAACTTTGACTGTCGAGTCATTAAACTCAACTCCGTCATCAAATCCGCGATCCTTGACCAGTGCCAACATCTTGCGAAGTTCCTTCTTCTCTTTGATCTTGTCAGGCATCCTATGAACCTCGTTCATCATCTTTGATTCATGATCGCCTGTGGCATGATTGCCCATGAAACTCCGAATGTGCATCATGACCCATTCCATACACCTATCAATCCAGATCGGTCTACCGTTCTCAGAGAGCTTTGCGAAGAAGAAGAAGTTACGAAACAGCAGCTTCTGGGCACTCGACGACGTTGCCCAGAATCGAAGAAATTCACATGCTAGTCGTGTATACTTGTAGGAATTCGATACGGTGAAGTACACAAGAAGCAGCCTCAGTGCACTTAAGAAGAGATCCACGTCACCCTTGCTGCCGCTCTTCTCAGAATCACGACAGAGCAGAGTGATTTCAACATACCGCAGTTCCACCAAGTACATCATGCAAACTGGGTACTCCTCCGCCCTGTCCAACATGTACTGATGAATTTCAGTAGCTGTGCAGTCATACCCATCGGCCTTGGTCGCAAGTAGCCCAACTTTTGCGCAATGGTATTGAGCCGCGACATATTCAATGACCTCCTTCTTCTTGTCATTAGGGTCTCCAGGTATCATAATCCATTTTGCTTGGGCCTCAGTCTTTCGCCAACCACAAACACAATATCCAAATGGATCTGAGAAGAGAACTCCATGTAGCTGATTTGCCTTGAGGTCCGTATGAAATGGGCCAGAGGGCATCTCTTCATTTTCCGGAAACTCTTCTCCACTTGCTAGAGCTTTGTCGCGGATGTTTTGGTATTGCCATGCTGGCGACCCATCAACACTGATGATATTCAAAATCTCCTGCACAGGCCGTTCTCCACTTGCGTGGTTAGGGAGATCCGATGGTTTCGTGGAGCTGCGACAATACAGTGCAAGGTCTTTCACTGTTTCTTTCTTTGCAATGTCAACATGCCAAGGAAAATCGACCTGCATAAAATTCTGCTCATAGAGCGTCTTCTTCTCTGCTGCATGTGCCTGCCATTGCTGAGGCTCAAGCTGCACACCTAGTGTCCTCTTCAAATCAACTGTCTCCCACTGGAGCTGTCCTTTCATGATGCTTTTGCATTGCTCCAAGTTCGGTAAGTCCAGAGTTCGAATGTAGTCAATGTGAGAGAGAATCCGAACTGAGAGCTTCTCGATATCCTCATTTGTAACTGATACAATTGAGGAAGCAATTGCTTCATCCGAAAGGCCCTCGCTCCGTTTCAATTCCACATACTCGTCCCAAGTTGTTCCGTCATCTCGTGCTATTCGGTTGGCTGGATCCGCACAGTAGAGCCCAATTCTTTCAAGCTCACCTTCCGGAATCAAGATAATTGCAAGGATGGTGTACTGGTCATATCCAGCTTTGTATCTGAAGCCAAGATTATCAGACATGAGGTGGAAGAGTCCATAGTTCTCCACCTCTACACCCTTTTCCAGCGCAACAAGAACACCTTTCCTCACCCTCTCACGAAGTGTACTTGGGTGTACAGCCACCCTCCATCTTGATAACAGATTCTTGACATTTTCCGAGACGCTATCACTGTCTAGCATGCCTGCTATTGCAAGTTGCAAAGCCGAGACTCTTCGTGAAACCCAACCCGATCCTCTCCCAATGTCACAGTTCGTTCAAAATCAACACTGCTTACACTGGCTAGTTCTGACACTTTCTCTTCGTATTCTTTGAACCT
>JAVCKV010054774.1:0-22752 GCA_032274145.1 Herpochondria borealis | reverse complement strand
GTGTGGTTTGCGAGGAATGAGGAGCATATACAGTATGGTTTGTATATCAAGCATGGGAGGGTTCAAGGGAGGTACAAAACCATGTATTGTCAGACTGCCATCAGACCCATTCCAATTGAAATTTGGTGCCTACCTCCAAAGTTCACACCCACCCCACACTCGATTTTTAGATTCCATCACCAACTGTCAAACTTTCACGAGCTAAATTGTACAACTTCTTCCAAGACACTGCCATTGGAATCTGTGAAATAGGTAGCTACAACAAATGGTGAACTTGAATTGTTACGTATTGCTTTTTTTCAAAATTCCCACCAATCCTCCTTTGTCTGTTGACGTGATGGCGTATCGACCCCGATCGTCCGGTTAAGAAAAGTCTGAAGCTTCTATTATCAACTGAAAGGGGTAGAGGCAAAGGGGGAGAAGCTTTTCCGTCACCAGAAGGGAAGTTTAGCCTTCAATGTTGAAGCAGGAAGGTGAATTACAACATCACGGCAGAATTCATCCGTTTTGTTTTGAGTGAAAGTGGGTTGTTTCTTTGATGACGTATATCATGCAAAATTGGGGTAGGTGAGGGGGTGTGAAATTCCTTTTGTGAGTGAATTAGCTGGGCGAGTGAAATAGCTCCAGCTAATACACTCACAAAAGGAACTTCACACGGAATCTTGATGTAAATACACACCCAAACGGAATTTTCAGAGTCAAAAATTCCCGGATTCCGTGTGTATGGGGGGGGTGTGTGGGGTACCAAAAACTTTTCATTTGGAATGGGTCTGAGGCTGCTCAGGTGGTGCAGCTCCAGACAAAGCTGAATCACAGAAGAGGGAGCTGCCAGCTCATGGCAATTCCTTGAGGGAAAGCCAGAAGATGATGAATGGCATGCTGGCAACTGTTGTCCGTGATGCGATGACGACTGCTTGAATTGACTACAGTCAACAGCCAAGGAAGAACACCAAACTGCTGGGTCAACCCTAGGACGCCCAGCAAGTTGTCACTGACTCCATCGAGAACTTTGGGATGGCATTTTCCAAGGCCTTTCATGGTGACTCTGGCCATGACCTTTGGTTTGCGCAAAACCAGAAGAAGGTGGGCAAGCCAACTACCAAGGTGTAATTGCAGAGTTCTGGAGAGGTGATGGATGCCCAGACCTTTTGTACTTCCAAGAAGGCATCGCAAAATCAACAATCATCTGAAGACCTGTTCCACCCCAATGTGGCACAGTGCAGTAGGGAGGTGTGACCAAAGGACGGCGTCAAAGCTACCACCTTCATTTTGGGGAAAGAGTACTTTTGAACAATTGGGGGACATACTAAATCCGAAACAGCAAAGAGTGAGCTAGTAATTTAGAATCTATCTGTTGAGAAACTGTTGGAAAAATCACCTTTGCAAATTGCTTAGTAAACGAGTTGGCCAGATCATCAGTTACTTGGCCAGTATCTTGTTTTCTAGACACGTCAGGCCGCCTAGTTAGGTGGAAGTAGGTTGGCTGACTAAACATTGTAGTAGATAGCGCCGGAATGGACCAAATCACCTTAATCGTTGAGATTGTGAATTGGAGGAGTTAGTGGTAGCTCAAATTGGACAGGCCTGATGGAATCAAGAATGCTGTGGAATCTGGTACGTAACATCTGGAAAGGTACTTCAATGCCGACGACGCCGTTGGTGAACCAATCAAATGGAACATAGGGAAAGACTAGCTTTATGTTCCCAAGTCCTTAAATTTTCAAAAATGTGTCGACTTACAAAGTTATGGTTGACGCCAATTTTGAAGACTCCTTTTGTCTACTGTACTGTCTACAGGTACTGTACTGTATAATGTCACACTTTGTGCCACATCCGGCTGGAACATGTCTGAAACCAGTCAGCTCGGAAGGCTCAGATGATGGTTTGACTGCAGTTGCGGTTGTGGCTGTGGCTGCGGCTGGGTTGCCACTTGGTGCCCAGTTTTATCGCTCCTGATTTGTATCCGCAGCTGCACCTTGGCCTGGCAGCTCCAGCAGCTGTATTGCCCATGCCAGCAGCCAGGAGGCATCTGCAGCGAGTGCGCCCGTCTCTATCACAACCACCTTGTCTCTTGCCAGAGACAATTGACATTGATCAATCTCCTGAGACGATTGAGATTGACCAACCTGATGTGCCTCCACCACATCCGTCTGTCAGCGTCGTGGAAGACATGTGGATTAGCATGCTCAACCAATCAGTGGAGGCTACCGGCATTGTGTAGGAAGTCATTGATATTGAACAAGACACTTTCTCAGATGCAGTCACTGACCCTATGCCACCCAGCGCACCAGATATTGAACAAGACACTTTCTCAGACACAGTCACTGACCCTTATGCCACCCACCACACCAATGACTTGCTGGAGAACCAGTGGCACTTGCCCTTATTGATCGTCTCCAGACGCAAGTGCCCAATGCTCTTTTGCAGGAGATGTGTGAAATGTACGATGGCATCTGTTGGGACTGCTACCTACCACAGAGCCTTGTAGACTACATGTAGACAACCTACTTATAGTAAATTTGTATTGTCTATATTGGGTACACTGTAGGCCTTGTTAGGTGCCAAGACATGCTTGGCAACGGTCATGGTCACTCTCAATGACAGGTTGTCCCTACAACCTACAAGTCTATGACGTACCACATGTTCAAACTTGTAGTCTTGTAGTCTGATGTAGTAGATAGATCAATAAACTAGACATCTATTTTATTAGAGGTAGGTTCCTCTCTAAGGATTATTATATCTACAGTGAGTGAAGTAGCGGATAAAATCCAGGATGACTCCAATGAGAGCCAGGAGTTCTTGAATGAGCTGCTGCCCATTGGTGACACTATGATAAAGGGCTCGTGTCACTCCCTGTTGGGCGTGTCAAACATGTAGCTACTCAATAGGGCCATCTACTGTGTAGTATGGAGCCATAAAGAGGATACGATGACCCACGTTCCAAATGAGTTACCCAACCAGGACATTGCTGCAGCAGAAGGAGATGTTAGACATGCAGAAAGATAGACAACACAACAATCAGCAAACACTTTACTTACCGATGTGTTGTCAGGTTATCCATGATAAAGACACGTCACCGAAGGGCTGCTGCACCCAGGCCGAAACTCTAGAGTATTTGCTGGACGAACCTGACAAATTGGTTGAGGGTTATGCCAGCTCCTTGCCGAATGTCCACCCATCAGTCGTCCTGCTGACCTGGTGCAGTATCCTCGGCAGAGATGGCCATGAGAATGTTATAACGTTCTGAGTGGCCATAAAGACCAGGCTCACGGCAGCTACATCCAATGTATGACTTGCCAGAGCCTCGGTTCACCGTCTCGACAAAAACGCCACACTCGTCAAGATCAATGTCACAACAACGAATGTTCTGGATACTGTATGGGTACGGCAGATTCCAGTAGTTCCAGCTCCACCACTGGATGTTCCGTGGGTGGAGTGCTTGGTATGGTATCATGGATGAACACATGGTTGTTGACAATTCATGCCAAACTTCAGCATTGCCGATCTGGGAATGAAGACTGTAGAACCTTCCAGTGTCCAAATAGAGATGCACGTTCATCTCTGCCGCCGTGGCTGCCGCCGTGGCTGCCGCCGTGGCTTTGGGGTAAAGAACCCTGTAACACGCCACGTAGAAGAGATCCCGTCCCTGGAGTACTCTGGCTTGTCGGTTGCCTTGTTGAACAAAACGTCGCAGGTGATCATCAAATTCCTGTAGCTGTTGCCTCCAGTGTTGCATCGAAGCCAGAGAAGGGTGGGCACTAGCATTGATTGCCTGCTGGATTGCTGGCATATTGGCGTTTCCAGTGTTCAGCAGCTGGAGGCTGAACCGACAAAACTCAGTGGCTGTATGCATATCCCCGACCAAACTGAGGATGTGGCCAGGGCACAGCAGCACTTCCAAGCAACTCTTGGTCGAATTCTGCAATTTTGTGTCAGAATGCCTGTTGTTATCCCCAACAAGGATAGGAGTAGGCAACTGATGAGGCACCCATGCGTCCAGAAGGAGCTGTGTCCCATTGGACTGGAAGGAGGGCCAGGAATGGCTGCCGTCATGGTTGATGAAGCAGTGACAATTGTGAAAGTGTCAGAATTTTGATGGTTCAAAACTTGATGCCAACAATACGTGATCTACATAGGGTTGGTACAAAAATTGAAAGGAAGCAATTTTTTGCTTCACCCCTCTGAAGCTTGTTCATGGTTAAGAACGTGCAAATGACACCCTTATAAAATATAATGTAGCCAATTGTTGACCATCCAAATAATACTAATTACTAGGTTCTTAACTGCCTAGTGCACACAATGCTTTAGGTCACCTCCCAATGAAAGGAGATTATTCTAGTCCCGTGGTTGGTCATGCGGTCTGCGACCAAATGTGGATATGTAGATGTGTAACAGATAGGGCCCTTTTTCTTTAGTTTTTGTGATATGTTTAGGGTTGTTTACCGTTGGTTGTCCCTCCACCAACGTTGCCAGAAGCAACGCTCAGCCAGGTATTTGACTTGAATACAGTCGTGTTGAGCTTCTCTGGCGATAGTATAAACTTGTTGTAACCATTGTTCCTGCGCATGAATCGACCATCCATTATCTGGACAAATCTTGTATCAGTGATGGCGGAGATCTTGGATTACAGTATATTGTTGTTGTTGCAGATCTTTTATAGACAGGCCCTTTGGAGTCCTTGCATAGAACTTGATGGCCAGATTGGGCTTAGGGCATTATAATCTTTCTTCGCTGGGTTGATGCACGAATTGGCTACCTTGGTGACGGCAAAGAGGGTGTCTGCACGGGTGTTGTATGCAGACGGCCAACTGAAAATCAATGTTGACACGCTGCCTCTGAATCTGTAGGCATTCTTGTTCATCAAAAATGTAGTCTGTTTGTTGAGAACGGTATCAGATGCTGCTTGAATTTGTTTGTGACGTCATAACATTTAGGTCGTGTATTGACAACAGATAGGCATTGGTCAAGTGTGTAACTAAAGTCTTTGTGTTGGTGATTGTGCATTTGTAAGAACCAGTGCGCTGCACACACAAACTTGACCTGGTAGCATCCTTGGACCTTTGCATCATATTCTTTTTCAATTTTGTAATTATTGCCAAAATAGAGCATATTGTTAAAAAAGTAGAAAATTATTGCCAAAATAGAGCATATCGTCAAAGTAGACAATGAGGCGTAGCCTTTACAGTTATGCTTGTCTCCTCGCAGGCGATTGGGCGAAACCTTTGGAGAGTAGCCACTTAGTGTAGTCTTCTACCCAATATTTCCAATAAAGACCAAACCATATACTTGCCTTTGTATAACAGCAATGGTACCCAAAATACTCCTTGTATTGAGTGGAAATTCAGTGAATTCGTGTGGTAGGCAAACAAAATGGTGGCCCACCACATTTGCTTGCAAATACGAGGTATGCACCAATAAAATCAGCACCTTTGACCAGTTTCTTCATTGCTGCAGCATATGCAAGAAAAAGGCATCTGGGATCTCTATGAGATCCAGCTTAATGCCTTGTGCTTTCTGCTGGCGGTGTTAGTCGAGCGTTTTTTGTGTGGATGTGTTGGACAGTCTGTTTCATCTGAATTTGTTGATAGACTCTCCTTCCTGTGGGTTGGCTGTCTCTATTGCTGGCATTGCTGTCTGGGGGGGGTCCAACCATGGTGGGGAAGTCTCATGACTTTCACGGAAAACCATGATGACGGAATTGATTTGTTCCTCCTCAGATCATGTGTGAGAAATTTTGAGTGTGGTCAGTCCGAAAGGGGAGGTGGTATTTGGGTAGGCACCCTCTCACCTGGCAGGAGTTCATAGTGTCAGGGATTGCTGTGCTGGCACTCTGTGTGTCCTTTCCCTGGGTTGGAGTGGAGCATCATCAGGTTCAAGACTGAGAGAAAGGTTGCAAATGGGATACACACATATTGCCACTGAGCCAGTTTTCTCCACTCGTGCAATATCCTTTGTTGTGTTATCATTGTGATGCCACTTTAAATGTCCGGATGGGGACGGTGCCAGCAAAAGGCTTGCTATCGGAAGCAAGTGCTAAATCGAAATTCTCGTTAACGTGGGCATCTTACATGATAATCAACTTGTCTTTGAGATCTGCACAGTATAGTCCCAGCCTGCTGAGTTATCAGGAAAACCCACGCAAATGCCACGACAAGCTCACTGAATCTGCTTTGTGGGTGTTACATTCTGGTTGCGGTATTGGGGCTTGTACTTTCTCTTTTACTTTGGGTTTCCTGTCTTAGCTGATCCCATATGGTGTTGATGGTGTGGTATCTGGGTCAAAACCACATTGCAAACCGGGAGGGCGTTGCAGATATTGACGGCATATTTGTGTGCCTGATGGAAGAATGCGCCTCCAAGTCATGGGGTATTTAAAATAAGATGCATGCAGTGTTATGTGCACTTCTTGCTATATTCGCTTGCAAATGCCATTTATTTTTTGGTGATGGGGTGGCGTAGTCTTGATTTGATGTTCATATCCAACATTTTGTCTGGGAAGATATCAGATACGAATACTGATCTAGCATCTGAGCTCTGATAGTTTGTATCCGATTTACTCTACACATTTATTAACTGAGTGTTAACAAGCCATTGTTTTAGTGCTTCATAATTAGCTTCAGAAGATTCTTCATGTTGGCCCATCCATCCTGCAATTGTCCTAGGGTTAACACAAGGCTCGATACACAAGCAGAAGCCCAGGGTGTTTACAGGGACTTTCTCAAGCACCCCCGAGTGACTTGGGTGTTGAATGCCTCACAACATACTCTGCTGCTAAAATGTCTCCTGTTCCTCAACAGAGTCCAAGAAAATTTTCACTCCTTGTTCCAATTGCAAAAGGAAGGCTGAGAACATGGAACTTAAAAGAAGAATTATGATCAGTTGGTAGAAGATTATGCCCATCAATGCCAAAATACGTGCTGTTGAAGTTTGTGTAGAAGATTATGCCCATCAACACAACAATACGTGCTGCTGAAGTGAAAGACGGGCTCAGGTTGCACGGTGCTGATGAGAGTAAAAAGAAGAAGGGGGAAGAAGAACGTGAACTCTCCCAAGGGGAAGCAAACTTTGGCACAGATGATTAGGAAGAACAAGGTGACAGGAAAGAAGAAGGCCGCCAAGAAGCCAAAGAAGAAACAACTGATGGCGCCAGGTATTGATCCCAGCATGGCAGGTATTGGGATAAGGGCAATGCCATTTATGGCGTCAAGTGTGGTGCATACCAGACAGATTGTTGGGCTACTTGCAGGAAATCATCATTCAAATGTATATTTGCCTTGACCGTGGGGTGTATGGACATCCAATGTAATCAAGGCCTGCTACCTTGACATTCTTCTGTTGGCGTGCCCTCCCAAAAAAACCAATGCAGTTGCAACAGAGGATGGTGGAAACAGAGGACAAGGAGGACTGAAGCAATACATATGCTTGGTCCACCAATTTGTGTATTAGTACCACTATCCCTATTTTGCATCAGTAACTCTAACCCTACTTGATCTTGTGATAACTGTTATGAAACCAGTTACCGGACATGACAGAAAAAATACATGACAGATAAGGTACAGATTGGCTTTTTTGGGGCCGAAATGAGAGGAAGAAACACCATTCCGACCGACTCTATATAACATCATGAATGTCCTAAATGGTGATGTTATACATTGTCTACAGGGATTCCAGTATATATAATGACGTCACGATGACGCGATGACGCGACAACACAAAAGGGCACAGAACCCCAAAACACAATGCCAGTACGATTTGGAAAATAGTCTTGCTTTTTTCTGTCATGTAGTCATGTGCGCTACTGTATATACGGTTACTGTACGTGACCGTTATTGTAGTGATGTCATATGCACTTTGGTGATAGTAACTCTAACCCTACTTGATCTTGTGAATACTGTTATGAAACTAGTTATATGGTTACTATATCCCTGAATAATGGTTGTGATAATGGTTGTGGTGACGGATATCCGTCACCACAAATTCACAGGCTAAAGATCAATTTTTAATGCTGGCATTTCAACATTGATGACAACTAAATCCCTTTTTGGGTAAGTTTACTAGAATGTATTGTGTTACTAGACTGTAACCAAAGCATTGAGCGAGATCTACAAAGTTACGTTTTGGCTAATTATTAGGGTGTCGAAAAGTGCACGGTGACGGATATCCGTCACCACATTTTATGGTGGGCCTCTCAAATGACCTGTTTTTATTGGTGGCTATGAGTGCATAAAGTTGCGAAATTCTGGTTTGGGGTGCGGATTTGTCAGTTTTGTTGTTGTAAAGAGAAGCATTGTGGTGATGGAATTCCGTCACCATAGATGGTTATGAGCTCAAAAGGGTTGATGACCCGAAAATGGGTACGGTGACAGCGTCAACTATTCGGGGATATGCTACCGTTATTGTAGTGATGTTGTGTGCACTTTGGTGATGCTTGCGTCAGCAGACAATGTTGACATCACAGTGACTCCTGTGGCAAAACCCCTAACACTGAACTTGGAAGTACTGCAGTGTAGTAGTGCTTGACAATGCCCCACATCAGCTTATGTGTCACAATTTAGGAGCACCATATGTGGCCCACATCAGGAAAATTTTCCTGATGTGGACAACATAGGCCATGGTATGGTCCACATAAGGAAAGGTCCTATAATGGCGTAGTGTTTATGGATGCCCACATCAGGAAAGATTCCCCCTCCTGATGTGGGCTCCACATCAGGATGTTTTCGTCCCCAGTGTAATGGTGCCATATGCCAGAACGTAGTGTGGACAATATGCAACATTCACAGGAACCATATGTGGTATTTCCCTCACTTTTTCAGTATAGTAATCCTGCCGTTTGCCTTCCATTGGAGGTGATGCACATGAAACTGGAGGGAGGAAGACTGTTGCAGCACCCAGGACAGTGCACCATACGGTTTCCAATTGTGAGGTCTTGTACCAAAGTAAACTCTTTGAGGAGGTACAGCATCTATTCCTCCTGTTTCTTGGGCTGCTGCCTCTCAACAAAGAGGGCTTCTTGGGGATGATTCTCATGAGCTTGAGGTATTGTTCTTTTTCTCCCTGGGTGTGCACATTTGAATGCTTAGCATGCCCAGTGTGCATCATCCTGTCGACCAGAGAGAGGCATTTAAAGATTACTGCTTGAGTGGCATAGATGTCTGCATGAGTGTCCTTTCCTTCAGCGGAAGGGACAATGACATTTTCGTAGTTGAACTTGGAGTCAGGAAGTGTGGATAAATCATTGTAGAATCAAAGACCTTGGGTTTATTGATAGCATGTTTGATGCAGCATTTTTTGTGATGTGACCATACAATTGAGTTTTGACAGCTTGCTGCTACAATGTTTGCGAACCATAGATTGCAATAACACTTCTCCAACTTCAGTAGCACCCTCTCATATGCCAGATACGGTCAAAGCTCAAAGTGGACAAGGGTCTAAGGAAGGAATGATTCTTGTTGCCCCCCAAACACTGCTTCTTGATGGGCATTGAGACAGTTGTCATCGCCCTTCTTGTCACAGGAGGGCATATTCGTTCAAAGTTGAACTATCGGATGGCCATCTATGCTTACTGTCATGTCATACAAGGACTCTCATCCAAGGCCTTTCAAGCTTCTGTACCATGTCTGAGACATTGTCATGTTGCTACTGCATGACGTACTTTGAAAGAGCTCAGCCACTGTTTCAAATGTTCTCAACCGTCTTTCTCAGTCGGAAAGAGTAGTACGAGCTTGCCAAGCAACCGGCAACGAAACAAAAGCACCCAGTTTTTGGATGTGCCAATGGATGAGGACTTGACTGTGTACACTGTCAAACGCATCCTGGTTGATGTATCACTATTGATCAAAGCATTGGGCATTCTGTGCTGTTCAGAATCAATAAAGAAGAGTATCTTTGATTTCATCTGTTTCTGATATTTTGCAACGTGGCATGCATCATCTCCTTTGATAGTCATGCTACAAGGTTTGTGCGTATGAAATACCGCATGTATCTTTTCTGCTTCTGCAGAGCTCCTACTGGAAAACGTGTTTAGTAGCTGTATCCAAGCACAACTTCAAGTTGGCTGTCATTTCAGTCCCACTTTTGCCTTAGGCTTTATTAAGAATCACAAGGGAATCACTCTTGAAAAAAGATGTACACGTACCTGCTGGTACTGATTTGAAAGCCAATCCATGAAAGACTTTTTTATAGACTTACACGTGCTGTCTCTAGCTAGTGTTCTGGCGTTCTAGCCTTAAAGATTGGGACAGTCATTTCAAATGGATAGTGAATGTTTCTAAAGGACGTCATAACCGCACATTCTCTAATGACCTGGTATTCAAATCCACGCCCCTGATTCAATCCAAGCTGAACTCCTGACATTCATGTTGTTGATTGAGACAGCCAAGGTGTTCCCCCTAACTTATTCAACCTATACATGGAAACCAGTCAAACTGGGAGGAAAATTAATACCCCTTCATTAACCTTTGATCCAGCCAACTCATTTTTACAAGTGCTTTGTGACTGGGTGGAAAACAACAGTTTTTGCAGATCCTAACTACAAATATTGAAACACCAACCCTATCTTATCTTAAAAAGATGACCGACATCATTAAGCTCCTACACAGTGGAACATGGTATGAACTTTGGATTGCTCTCACCAGAGCCCACAGAACTAGACCACTTGACCCTGGCAACCTATATGTACATGTAGGCGCATTTACCATTGAATTGCTATCCAGGTCTCTATAGATGGGCAGTCTCTTTTTATCAACTTAGCTTAGTACTTAGTACACTCTAGAGTAGTACACCATCACCACTGAGCCTTCACTGCACCTGTACTAGTTTGCTTGTAGGCGCCACTTGTAGATGTAAGGATGCAATCTCTAGCTTCAGAGTATTGTAGCTAGCTCTCCTCTCTCTAGAAAGCAGAGAGCAAGTTTTATAACATGATCACCAGTATGTGGGTGACAGGACACAACAATCTAGACCTCAGTCTAATACACAAGGACTTGCCTATGCCTGGTAGTGCAACCAATAATTGGTATACGGGCTGCGACAAGCTATATACGATAACATCCTGGTCTGATGGTATATACCCATGAGGCTGTACAAAGCTTGCCTGTGCACATGTTTGGCTCCCAAACCAAACTCAGTCACCGATCGGCAAGACATCCATTGTCTCTGACAACCATCTCCCATTCCTCGACATGATGGAACTCTACTGGGGCAAATGTGGTTGTCTATCCTTCAAAGTCCATATCAAACCAGATCAACAACAGATCAAATACACTAACTCCGGCAGCTCCCACACGCCTGACTGTTTCAAAGCCATCCAAAATTGAGTCTGCTACCGATTGACCAAACTGACTACGATTACTGAGACCAACAAAGACAAACCCCTCAACAAGCTAGACCCAGACCACTTCACAGCCCTGGAACTAGCCGAACTTTTTACCAACCTTCCAACCCCTACCCTCAATGAATACAAACTTCAGATCGAAACTACCAAGAAAGACCAAGTTTCAGCCAAGATCAAGAAACGCCAAGAAGAGAGAGACAGGAAGCAAGCAACCTACTTCAAGATTGGCTTCTCTGAGTATTGTAGAACTCCAGTACACAAGACAATCACAAAAAACAAGGCTTACTTCCCCACTCTCAAATGGCTAAGTATCTCCATGTCCTACCACTGCTTTCAAAACCTAAGAGAGTTATTCCAAGGTGACCTCAACACCAAGATCAACAAACAAGGCATCGAGTCCCTAGATTTCCAAGACCTACCTTGCAGCTGCCGTTGCAACAAAGCCAAGTGTGCTACTGGCTCAGGCAAATGCAGACACAAGATTGCAGTCTACCAAGCAACTTGCCTCACCACCGGCAAGAAGTACATCGGAAACACTCATTGACACGCCAAGTCCAGAAGGCAGCAACATGTACAAGACACCAAGAATCTCGTAACAACCGGGAAACGTTCTGATTCCTTCCCAAGCCACTTTGCCCAACTAGTCCCAGAAGAAACTGGAAAGAAAAACATCAACAGTTTTGTCAAAGTCAAAGATCAAGACCCTGTGAAAAGGAAATACACTATCATGTGTCAAGACATTCAGTACCAGTTCATGCAAACTCTGTTCAAAGGAAAGAATCGTGATTCTCGATTTAACATGCAAAACCCCTCAGCTGCAATCAACAAGTGCATGGAAGTCTATGGTGCATGCTGCCACAGACCAAGGTTCCATAGGTTTGACCAGTCACAATCAAAACATGATGCCAACACCAGTACTGATGAGTCCAATAAGAAGGATGAAAGGGCAACCAGGCCAAGTTCAACCACCTCAACAAGCAGCCAAGATTCTCTAGGTTGTTCAATGACAAGAGAGAGAGGGAGCTCCTTCCCCCAGGCCAGATGACTCCATCAGACTGGGCTGGTCCATGAACACTAAAGAAGGACTAGTACGCGTCAGGTCTGCTATGTGTTGCTCCAAGAGACTTGAATGCAACCCTAAGCCACCGTACAATGTAGACAGTGTTCCACCAACTGACGAAGCAAGTGTGATGCAGCCGGAGATGTGGCGGCCCAACCAGCTACGTTGACTTCTAGCCACCAGAACTCAGCAGGTGAGGTGATACTAGCTAAAAAATCTTAAGAGGTTCTGATTTCCAAACCGGCTTACTTGTTACAGCAATAAACAACAGTGCGGCAAAAACGGTCAGATAGCGTTTGTGATAAATTTATTTAGTTCACTCTTTACTGTTTCAGGTTCTTGATTGAACATATATACTTGTAATACAAGTCTAGAGCAATGATCTAACTGGTTTAGTGGAAATCACATAGAAATGTTGAAGTTCAAGGATTTTGCTTACCCCTTTTGCATCATTGTCTCCCTATCAATTTCGAAATTATGTGACGAGTAGCTTTTGTAGTAGCTGAGTCATTTGCTATTCAATGTGAGAGGCTTACTATTGCCTTCTATGCTTGTGGGCAAGATAAGACTGACTCTGTGTAAACACATCTCACAACAGTCAGTACGTACACTTGGAGCAAAATGGGCGACAACTTGCTCAAATGACAGCGTCATCTTCGTCAAGCTACGGGGTTCTGGTGCGCTACAATACCGGATATTGGTACTGTACAGACATTACTGTGCCGCACAAAGAAGAAGAAAAACAGAATGCGAACCCTAAAAAAAGCAGCTGCCCTACCAATCTACCAAAGATACTGCAGCCATCACAAGAACGGAAAGGAAACAGTCAGAGCAGAGACCAAATAATAATCAACGACAACGTCAAATATCGATTGGAGTCGACGGTGCAAAAGTAAACGTCAAACAAGAACAAGCGTGGCGTGAAGATGATTCTTTCTGGTGCCAGAAGAGCTGCAATGGTGACACGCCAGGCAGCCAGGGATATCTCTCGGAGATGTCTTTCCACAAGCCAGAGTCTAACAGGAGATTACACCATAGTTGATCACCAGTATGACGCTGTCGTTGTAGGTGCTGGTGGTGCTGGTCTTCGCGCTGCCATGGGATTGAGTGAAGCAGGTTTCAAGACAGCCTGTGTGACGAAGCTCTTTCCTACGCGATCTCACACAGTTGCAGCACAGGGAGGCGTCAATGCTGCTCTTGGCAATATGTCCGAAGACGATTGGAGGTGGCATATGTATGATACCGTCAAGGGATCTGACTGGCTTGGAGATCAGGATGCCATCCACTACATGTGCCGTGAAGCTCCGAAGGCGGTGCTCGAGCTCGAAGAGTTTGGGCTGCCTTTCTCACGAACTGAAGATGGCAAGATTTACCAACGTGCTTTTGGCGGCCAAAGTCTTGATTTCGGCAAGGGTGGACAAGCCCACCGCTGTGCTTGTGCTGCAGATCGGACAGGCCACGCAATGCTTCACACTTTGTATGGTCGAAGTCTTGCGTTCGATACAACTTATTTCATAGAATATTTTGCCATGGACCTCCTTATGAATGACGATGGAGAATGTGTTGGAGTCATGGCTCTTAACATGGAAGATGGCACAATCCACAGGATTCATGCCAAGAACACCGTGTTGGCCACTGGTGGATATGGTCGAGCTTACTTTTCTTGCACTTCTGCACACACCTGCACAGGTGATGGAAACTCAATGGCAATGCGTGCTGGCATTGCGAACCAGGACAATGAATTCGTTCAATTTCACCCAACAGGCATTTACGGAGCAGGTACGTACTCAATTCGCTGTATGTTGCTTGTCATATATGTGTAGTAGCAATCTCTCATGCAACGCGCTTCCGTAAAGGCTGTCTCATGACTGAAGGGTGTAGAGGAGAGGGTGGAATTCTTCGTAACTCAGAAGGAGAGCGTTTCATGGAACGTTATGCACCGTCTGCAAAGGATCTTGCTTCCCGTGATGTAGTCAGTCGCGCAATGACCATGGAAATCCGCGAAGGAAGAGGTGTTGGTCCAAAGAAGGACCACATATACCTTCACTTGGATCACTTACCTGCTGATCTCCTTGCTGAACGCCTCCCGGGAATCAGCGAGACAGCCGCGATCTTCTCAGGTGTCGATGTTACTAAGGAACCAATCCCATGTTTGCCCACTGTACACTATAACATGGGCGGCATTCCGACAAACTACCACGGAGAAGTTCTTCAAACCAAGTTTGATTCAAATGGGAACTTCGTGGAGGATCAGGTCGTTCCTGGTCTCTTCGCTGCTGGTGAAGCCGCTAGTGCATCTGTCCATGGAGCTAATCGACTCGGGGCCAACTCACTCCTTGATATTGTTGTGTTTGGACGCGCCTGTGCACTCAGGATTGCAGATATTGCTACTCCAGGGGAGAAAATGCCAGATTTGCAAGCCGATGACGGCATGGATAGTGTCTCAACACTTGACGAGCTTCGATTTGCAGAAGGTGAGGTTTCGACCGCTGAAGTTCGTTCCGAGATGCAGCATACCATGCAGGACCACGCCGCAGTGTATCGTACCTCAGAATCTCTGGCGGAAGGGACTGTCAAAATCGATCAAGTCGTTGACAAATTCAATGATGTCAAGGTAACTGACAAATCTCTGATTTGGAATACTGACTTAGTCGAAAGTTTGGAGTGTCGCAACTTGTTGGCTTGCGCTTCCACCACTATGCATGGAGCGGACAAGCGGAAGGAGAGTCGTGGCGCACATGCTCATGAAGACTTCTCGGACAGAGACGATGAGAATTGGATGAAGCACACGTTGGCATATTTTGACGAAAAGACTGGCAAGACGGAGATCAAGTACCGACCAATCCATTATTACACCCTTGACGAAGATGAATGCGCCACCGTGCCACCAGTTGCTCGAGTGTACTAAGTACTCTAGTAGTGTAAGACCATGCTTTTGCGATCATAGGCTTACGCGTAGGAATTTTTTATTAAGGTTCTATCTGCAACACTAAGATAATAAATAAACTACAGATGGCACATAGAGACACATTGCATCGAGGACCAGGATTCTGTGATTTCAACCGAGTCTCCACAAGGTGGGTGCGTGGTGCCTGTGGGTTCTGAAAAAATGTCGAAGGTTAGGGCAAGGCTGGGCTCTCATCTAGTTCTCCTAAACCTGGCAATCGCGCTGTTTATACATACAATTTGTCTCCACAATCCTTTTAGTCGGATTTTGGGTTGGGACAGTCTTTCGCAATATGGCCTTCTTGGCCACAGTTGTAACAAGACTTATTCCCCGCAGGTTTTGGGCAATCAGCCGAGATGTGCCCAACCCTAAAGTAGATAAGTGTGAGAGGTAAGAAATGGCTGGTGTTCTTTTCGCATTCACATCTATGATTCCCACTCCACTTGCCTTCCGCAGTTAAAGCAACGCCGGTACTGAGCACGAGCTTGGTTGATCACCTTCCGAGCATCTCCCTCGAGACGTTCATTCGGGCAATCGCGAGCAATGTGTCCAGCCTTCAAAGAAGAAAGAAGGTAAGACGGGATTTAAATTGCAAAGTAAGTCCCCTCCCCAGTAATCACGTACCTGACCGCAGTTGTAGCAAGTCTTCTCGCGTGGGGCGCGTTTTGGTCTCGCGGTTCTCTCCCCCGTTGTCGTCGAAGTGGTAGGCGGGAGGGCCTCGTTTTCCTCGGAGGGTTTGGACTCGGACTCAGACATCTTAGCTATAATAAGCCAAAACGAGAAACAACAGGTCAGCAACAGAGCAGGAGTCGTTACATTGCGTTACCTTCTCAGAAGACATCCGATAGAGGTACGAGAAATGGTGCTGCAATCGGGGGAGGTCACGAGGATGAACCTGGTACTATCTCTCGTAGGATCTACCACAAGCAAAAATTCTATCCTCCAAGATATTTTATCCGGAAATATCTTTCAGAATCGTGTCGCAATGAGTTACAACCCACCGCCCCCAGGTAGAGGACGCACTTCCAATCAGGTCATTATGTTTCTCAGCAAAGGACAATCAACTGAAGACCATGCAGAAGCTATTGTTCCTCTAAACACGCTGAAACAGTTTCGCTTTCCCTTCAAATCCAACTTACCTTCTTAGGTCCTTGCCAAATCAACTTTGTGATCGACAACTGAAGTCAACGTTTGCTCAATTCTGCTACTGGTGTATGATGGGAGGAAAATACTGTACAGAGCTTACCTGTCAGGTGAGTCAGTGCAATCAACGACAAACGGCACCCGGAGAATAGGGGTGCTAACTCGTGCTATGCTCAACGGTTGCGAACAGACAGTCTCAAGGTGTGCAAAAAGCCAACGGACGCCCGAATAAGTAAAATTGATACATCGTTTATCTATCATCCAGCTTTGGCGGGACGGTCGTAGCTACATGCATTAGTGCGGCTGGAACGAAATGGATGGACGACAACAGATGCAAGTTCTAGGTTAGGGGTTGAAGCTAATCTTGAAGACCACCACACAGTTTGTTAGCTAGCTGTCCCTGCTGTTTTCAAGAAGACACTGGACCTGTGTGAGATCACGTGAAAGCCCTGCTACGAGACCAGAATCTGTCACCAAAGACAAAGAGTGGCTACTTCCGGTGTATCATTTGACTATATATTTGGAGATGTACGATGTCATACTCCCAGATCTCTCAACCTTCGGCATACAATGAGCCAAGTCCAGCAAAGCACCCAGCAGGCCCAAAAAGAGCCATATCAATTGTCGTCGGACAAGCACAAAATATGCTGGGCATGCGGTGCTTTGGGCTATACACAATGAAGCTGCAAGAACCCTAGCACACAAGTATCCTTAAAGAAGTATGAGAAGGAAGGCAAAGGATACATGGGAGAACAGCTGAAACATATGTAGCTTTTACAGAGAACCATGAATTTTAGTTCTTCCAGTATATCATACTCGTCGTCTCAGGCCGTCATTTAGGCTCATGTTTGAGTTTTGAAGATTACCGTTCCTTACTGGTTTGTGAAACATTATATCTGTTGCTGGTATGTTCACAACTATTTATGGATATTACTTGGGCAGCTGTTTGTTGGTGTCATTTTGTGCATTTTGCACGAACCTTGAGACTGTCAGTTAGTGCTTCTTCTTTATGAAGAAACCTTGCTATGCTGTCTATGCCATACTACAAGGGAGCACTGTACTGTACAATGTGCACTGATGGAACTGACTGACTGACTTGGTACTATGCTATTGTTAAAACAGTGCTAGGCCTATCATCTTTCTTTTTGTTATTGTTGGCCAAGCTCTGAGAGCTCGAGTGGTATTGGTCGTTTTCCTGATTCTCCTTATGATACCCATCATACTGGATTGAGTTTTATGAGCATGTAGGGATCTGAGCTTCTCAGCTCGGTCTGGAGTGGTTGGCTGGATGGGTTGGTGGTGGGATTTTACTGTTCACTGTTTTGTTTCAACAATCAAACTGTCTTGTCCAATTACTGAACAGGGTAGCTGCAGAGCCTGGCAAGTTTTTTGATGTCATCATTGATTCGGGTGTCTCCCATGTATTTGATGAGTGATGGGACATGTTGTCACAAGGCTGAACTTGAGTGTTGGTGGTCTCCAAACTCATTTTCATGTCATCTTGCTCTGTGGAGGAGATTGAAATTGTGAAAAGAAATGAGCAAACAGAAACAACTTTTAGGGTTGGAGCAAGGCAGGTGTACCCGTGCTAACACAAGCAATGGTGTTTGCTGGGTTTCTAATTGGATGAAAACTGTTGCGAGTCCCTTCTGAAGAACACTTAAACTCTTGTCCATAATGCCACAACTTTCCTAGGCCCTCAGTCATCTCCCATCTTGGCAATTTTCTGTATCACCTCTAGTTGTTGTTTGATCATCAGGTTCTTAATGTCTGGGACAATCATGAACCGCTTCCTCACCTCGTGGTTGTGAATTGAAGACTCCTCTGAAACATTGAAATACCAAATATTGCTCCAATGGCTTTGTGATGGAACACTTGTAACCATTGAGTTCTTATATCTGCTGACTCATAACCCGATAGAACTGTGTTTAGGGAGTTCACACAATAGATCATGTATTTGGTATGGAGCAGGACTTCACTTGACTTGAAGAAGAGATAAAGTAGAGCAATTTGGGCCTGTGCCTTCTCGTTTCTAATCTTGACCTCTTTGAGGCCACTCATAGTTCATCTGTGATCCATGAACCAAGAACCTTGAAGCATCTAGCAATTTTGACATATCCATTGTTTACTGGGATGGGCTCTTTGTAGTCAATTTCTTTTTTAAAAATGCGATTGGAGACTGGTCGTAAAAAAACATGACTTCTGTCTTGGACTTCCTGCCAGATGTGCATTTGCAGCCCAAAATCTGAAAAGACGTCGGTCCGCTGCTATGATGAGTTCTCCCTTGGTTTCGAATAGGAACACTTTTTTATTGACGTACAGTATGAACCAGCCAGAAGGTTTTAGACTACGACTCACGTCATCTAAAGAGATTCTATCAGTACCGATATGGCATATACCTAGAGAATGAATACAGTTCCCTCTAGAGAGTCCTCTAAGCCTGTGTTATGTTTCCCGGATATGCATCACTTGGTAATACATGTACCTGGTCATGCACAGGATCAGTACACGGAACCTTGTTAATTGTGAACATAATTTGATACTGTAGTCTGGAGAGGACTGCAGCTGAATCAATCACTCCCTGCTGGCGTAATCTGGCAAATCATCATTTTCTTCAGTGTGACATATGCCTGTCTTGCTGTCTACCGTGGTGACTGGCTTCGCCGACAGCCAGCCATTCCAGGCTATTTCCTATTTACCGGTCTGCCATATCATAGAATGAATAATGGTGACAATGAAGACGAAATACACGTTGTTCTCTGCCGATGGGGCAAAACCCGCGCCTTGTGCCTTCTTTGCGTCACCTGAAGGATGTCGAAACGGTGGTAAATGCAAGTTTCTTCACGGCGAAGCATCCAGTCCTTTGAAAGTTTCGGCTAAGCGCGACCGATCTCATTCGATTGTGAGTAGTGAAAGTGAGTGCTCGGCCCCCACGCCAATCGTTCCTACAAAAACTAAGCGTGCTGCGAAAGTGAGTCAATGTGCTGAAGGTAAACGGGACACCATGAAGGACAGCTCAAGTTTCACAAAAAAGCAAGACTCTCAGGGAAGCGCCGACTCAAATAACTCCGTTGTCAAGTCGAGTGTCGATGACAAGAAGAAGACAAAGAAGAATCGAAGGAGTGGCGCGTCAGATATTTTTGCGAAGCCGCATGGAAGTGAGTCCTCTCGTCCTTCTAAAAAAGCTAAGAAGTCGGACAAGCAACTCTCAAAGGTCTCTCAAGTTGCAAAACCCCCCTCTCCACGCGCTTCCGCCGAGAAGGCCTCTCAAGCCAAGCCGAGAAAGACAGGGACTGCCAAGTCTGCCACTCCTGATTATCGAAATCTGGATCTTCCCGTCGCCGCGTTTTCTATTCCTGGTCTCGAGCATAGAAAAGCCCAAGTGACAAACATCGACAGCCCTAGGAGTACTTCGCTGGGATTAGACCTCCCCCTTCCCAAATCAACTTCAGTTGGGAGAATGTGGATGGATGGACTTATCAAGACTCGCGATCATTCCCGTTATTCAGGTTCCTATGACTTTAATAGAATGATGGAGCAAGACGAAGCCAGTGGGGTTGCGAAGCGTTCAGACTGGATCAAACCGAAGCGATTTGGTGACTGGTGCAAGAAGAATCCCCAATCAATTGCCATTGATTGTGAGATGTGCCAAACAAAAGATCCAGTAAGTGGTGCTCTAAACCACAAGGCATTGTGCCGTATCAGTGTTGTGAACGCTGAAAAGCCGAATGAAGTTCTATTGGATACCCTGGTTAAGCCCGCCTGGCCAGTGACAGATCATCGTACCTGGGTGAATGGAATTGAAAAGAAGCATCTTGAATATGTTCAATTCACAATTCGTCACGCACAAGCTTTCATGATGGCTCTTTGCAGTGAGGAGACTCTGGTACTCGGACATGCAGTTCACAATGATCTAGCTGCTATGAGAATGGAGCACCATTGTGTCGTCGATTCGGCTAATCTTTTCTCCGTCAAAGATGAACCGGGGAAGACGCCCAGTTTAAAGGACGTTGCCAAAGCTATCTTGAAGGAAGACATGCCAGAAACACATGATTCCGTTAACGACGCTCTCGTTTCCCTCCGGTGTCTTGAAGCTTGGTTAGAAAAGGGTGGCGATGTTGAACCCGTAGAACGAACGGCAAAACCCGTCAAGAACAAGAAGGCTGCATCTCAGCTGTTCATCCACCGAATCCCGAAAGTATGCCAGCAGGATCACTTGATTACTATGTTTTTGAACCACACTTCGATTCAGCCAGAGGAAGTGGATCCGATTGAGTTCAATGGTGACTACGGGAAAACGCTGGTTACTTTTTCTTCTTCGAGGCATGCAAACTTGGCTTTTAGTACATTGGAGGGCGAAGAAGATCCCGATGCATCGGGGAGACTTCAAAAGAAAGTATTCCTCCGTGATGGCGGCTACATTCGAGTAAGAAAGATGGTTCATGAAAAGAACAAGAGCAAACAAGCAGAAATTCACAGTCCAGATGGTAAGCTTTGAACCAGAGGTTGGGAAAAACAACTACTTAATACACGTACTACATGTAGCTAGTAATAAACATGGTCATAGCAAGTAGAATCCCGGCCAAATGATCTGGCAGCACGGTGCACCCTACAGTACAGTGGATGCGATCAAGTGGTCTGCACGTCTGTCCATACTGGTACTTATTCAGATACTAGTACATCAGTCAGTACACGTACTGTTGTTTAGAGTAAGAAACGAAATGAATGTACTGTACATGTACAGTCAGTATGAATTTTAATTTTCACACCTTGGACATCAAACTGGCCAAAACAATCATCTCCTTGATGAGTAACAAAGAAGTGGAAGGGTCGTGGTTGCCTAGCCTCACGTTGGCTCTATTGATTTTTCTGCGTTGGGTGATCTACGGCGACAGTGCAGTGGGCATTAGACGTTGGTACAACATGCAGGTATGTGGGAACTTGCATCCTTCTGAATTTTGTGTTCGTTGTGGTTCTTAGTCCATGCTATATATGTATAATATGTACTGTACCCTGTGTTCACTAAAACCTTTGTTCACTAAAACCTTTGTTCGTGTGCTTCGATCGGCAGAGAATTCAACTTCGAAAACGCCTTGGCTACCGTGATGAATCGAAGTACCAAATGGGAGCAGGTGAGGGCGCCAACCAAAACTACAAGCGTCAAGGTTAGCAAGGTCTACTTGTTAATTAAGAGATTCTAATTTGGTAAAGCTGCGTAAGCAATCCTATTCCGAGACCCTCCCTCCAGCGTACAGATACGCGTACTGTATGAGAAGCAAAATGTTAGTTCAGCTGGCCTTTAAGTTGCACAGAATGTTAGCCCCGTAACTGTCTCGATCTTCGATTAGTACTTTGTCGGATCAGGCAATCGAAGAGCATAAAACAATTTCGGAAAACGATCTAGTCTAGGTCCCAAAGAATCTCTTGGGTCAGACCGGCCATGGTTAAGTCTATTTTCCTGAAACAACGCACACGTACGAGTGAACGTAGACAGCCTCACCTCAGGTCTTCTCCTCATCCCTTGGTTCTTCTTTCTCCGTGCATGTATCCTGGTCGTACATACCGGCCTGCAACCATGCGTCCTCATCCGTTGCCCGGATGTTGGTCCGTCCTATCCGTTCTCCAGCTTCTGCGAGGGTGCGGAGTCGCCGCCTTGTAACACGACTCTCCATATCTTTCCACGTGGGTTGCAGATCTTGATCAGAGTCAATTTCGAGAGGCTCATCGAATTTTCGACGTAAATCATCAAGTTGCGTCTTTCTCCATTCAGTGTTATCAACGTTCCCAGCAGAAGAAAGTGGGCGAAGAAAAAATAGCGGAACACGAGTGGTCGGGAAGGACAATCGCCTCAGCGGTATCGAGGCTACACGTATGATCGACATTCTTTCACGGGCCTTTCGGGAGCAACAAAAGTTCAGTGACACAATCTCCAAATCGTCTCCTGAGCAATAGGAACAGATATTATTTCATTGAGCAACCGCAATAACAACAGCGTTGTTGCAGATCTTAGATGGATGTATTGTACTGTGTAGTGTACTGTGTAGTGTACTGTGTAGTGTACTGTGTAGTGTACTGTACTGTGTACTGTACTGTGTACTGTACTGTGTACTGTACTGTGTACTGTGTACTGTACTCGGAGTACCTGGTACACAGGGCGTACATGGCATGTACCAGGTACAGTACCTGTACATGTACATGTACAGGTACATGTCCATGCCATACTCGGAGTGCTGCATTGCATTACTAAGTACTGGAGTACACTGTGCTGTA
>JAVCKV010054663.1:0-22762 GCA_032274145.1 Herpochondria borealis | reverse complement strand
AAAAAATGAATTTATTTTATACACTAGCCACCCTTAGGTTGGAATTATTTTATCAAAAGAAAACTCTGCGTCTCAGCGCCTCTGCGTTCAATATCTAAGCATTGCGAGCAGTCATAAAAATCATAAAAAATCAGCGTCAAAAAAAAGTGGCTTTAGCCACATTCAAAATTGAGGGCAATCCATAATCTTACATCCATAATCTTTAATCCTTATAATAATCTTTATATATTTGCGCCATGGATATTCTCAATAAAATACTCCGCCAAAACAATAACCGATGGCAAATAATAGGCGCAGTAATCGGATCGTTTTTGGGACTCTTACTCCTTTTACTTTCTATTCAATTCTACCAAGACCTTCAAATGCTGACTCGCGGAGAAGGCACTTCTACCGACCAATATGTGATTATCAATAAAAAAGTCACGCTCTTCAATACACTTGGCGTTAAAGCTTCCTTCACTCCTGAAGAGATTCAAAGCATTGAAAATCAACCATTTATTAAAAAGATAGGTGCATTCACTCCTAATAATTTTAAGGTAAGCGCTAGTAGTAATCTACTTGGATTTTATACCGAACTATTTTTTGAAAGTGTCGACACTGAATTTGTGGATGGTACAGACGAACGATTTGCATGGAAGCCGGGACAGAGAGATTTACCAATTATTCTTTCGAAAGATTATTTAGCACTATATAATTTTGGATTTGCGCCAAGTCAGGGACTCCCACAATTTACAGCAACGACTATTCAAAAAGCACCATTCGATATTACTGTTCGAGGGAATGGAAAAAAGAAATTGTTCAATGGAAATATTGTAGGTTTTAGCGAACGAATTAATTCCATCATCGTCCCTAAAAGTTTTATGGAATATGCTAATAAGAATTTTCCAGAAACCAATCCAAAGGGTTCTTCTAGAGTTATTGTTTTAGCAGACAATCCTTTCTCCGAAACCTTCGGTAATTTTTTGGAAGAGAATGGATATGAATTAAGTGCCAATAGAGTGATCGGTGGTCATGTCGCTTCTATCCTCAGAAGTTTGATTACGGCGGTGGCAGTTATTGGTAGTTTGATATTTTTATTATCTGTTTTAGTATTTGTTTTAAACTTCCAATTGATAGTTTCCAAATCAAGTGAAGACATCCGTCTCTTAACTCAAATCGGATACAAGCAAAAACAAATTAGTGATATTCTAAAAAAATATTTGACGATCCTTTTTGTCATCATTATGATATTGACCGTTATCTTTCTATTTATCAGTCGTTACTTTATGGTGCACTGGTTTACTGCTCAAGGATTGGATTTAGCTGCTGGTTTGCATCCAAGCGTTTATGTAGCAGCATTGTTATTTGCAGGTGCTTTTGTTGTTATTAATTTTAGAAATATCAATAAAAGTATCGCAACCCTTGCTTCATGATAAAATCTCGTTCATCAGATACCAAATACTTTTGGGCAAACCTACTTTTGACTACTTTCCTTATTTTCTTTTTTTATGGTAAAATAATGCTTTCCCCAAATGACTATGTATTCAAATCATTTGGAGATGGCTTCACTGCCTATTACAATACTTCTTGGCATATTGAATTTGATGAATCTTACACAGAATTCAAAGGTTCCAATTATCCTTATGGGGAACATGCTATTTATTCTGAATATCGCCTGCTAATTTCCAATTCCATCAAAGCAATAGGAAAGGTATTTCCAAGTATCAAAAAACAAAACGTCGCCATCACCAATTTATCAATTTTGTCTTCCATCTTGATTGGGAGTATTTTTATTTTTTTATTATTGAAAAAATTGGGAATCAGAAATGCGCTATGTACAACAGGTGCCGTAGGCATTACCTTTTTAGCCCCGCAAATTGGGAGGTTCGACAATCATTTGACCTTAGCTTATATGTGCTTTATTCCCATCACCTGGTATTTGTTATATCGGTTTTTCGAAGAGGGAAAAAAATGGAAATGGTCTATCGCTTTGATGATCAATTCAGCAGCATGGTTTTTTGTGCATAGTTATTTGGGACTGATAGCCGTTAGTTTTAATCTCGCCTTTTGGGGTATTTTTATTTTAAGAAAAAAGGAATGGACACTTCCAACAAACTATTTACATTTCTTCGCACAAATAGCTTTACCAGTCATTTCCTTTTTCTCTTTTGTAAAAATGACCGATACTCATGAAGGAAGAACCGAAAATCCATTAGGCTTTTTACTCTACAATTCTGAACCTGATGATATTTTCATTCCACACCACCCTCCTCTTCGTCCGTTACTGAATCAGTTTGTAGATATCCATTTAAAATGGGAAGGTTGGGCTTATGTTGGAGTTTTGACGACTATCACCTTACTCTTTCTAATCTTTCATTTTGGAAAAAAAATCTTTCAACAAAAATCCATTTACCCAAAAATAGATTGGCTACAAAACGATCATCTAAAAACTGCATTTCCCGCAGCTTTATTGTTATTAATTTTTGCCTTTGGATTTCCATTTAAATCCTTTCCTCAATTATTAGAGTGGATTCCTTTATTGAAAAACTTTAGGACAACGGGGCGATTTGGCTGGGTCTTCTATTATGTAAGTACTGTTGCTGTAGTATTTTTCTTAAATGAACTACTTGAAAAATCTATTGTAGTTTCTAAAGTCGGAGTTGCCTTGGTGACACTTTTACCATTCCTATTTTTATTGGAAGGTTGGGCGCATCACAGTGAAATGAGTTTTAAAATAACGGAAACTAAAAACTATTTTGAAAAGAAAAACCTAAGTAAAAATTATACAGCTGCGCTTAACAAAGTCAATCCAAATGATTATCAAGCCATCATTCCTATTCCTTTTTATTATTGTGGTTCTGAAAATTACAGCATCAAACTAGATGATGTATCTTCTAGAGTTTCCAAAATATTTTCCTATCATTTGCAGATTCCACTGATGGCATTTGATGTAGGAAGAACGAGTATTCCAGAAAGTAAAAAAATTGTTCAAATTCTTGCACCGACATTTTATAAAAAACTCATAACCAAGGACTTAATCTCTGACAAACCATTTCTATTAGTTGTTCCACCTAGAGCCATAACAATATATCAACAAAACATAATTGATAGAGCAACGCTACTATTTGAGAGTAAAGCGATTCGCTTATTTAGTTTGTCCAAATCTCAATTATTGAAATTTGAACCTGCTGATTTTATCTCCGAATTTCACAATCTAATCGATTCAACTTATCAAAATGGAACGCTCCTTTCCAAAGATGCTAATTTTGTATTTCATGAAAACTTTGATGATAAAAAATCTGCAAAAGTATTGTTTGGAAATGGTGCATTCGAAGGAAACAAACGAGGTAGAAATACTTTAACTACTTTTTCAAAAAATACTTTTAAATCAACTCAAGAGTATGCTCTTTCCCTTTGGATGTTCAATGGACAAAATGATGCTTTGAATGATTGGTTTAGAGTGGTCGTAGAGGAAGAGGATATTCAGACTGGCGAGCGTACTATTTTAGCCACTGCTTTTCCAGAATTTACAGAAGTGATGGATGGTGATTGGTCGATGGTGGAATTAGATTTTAATATCAAAAATCCATCTGCTGTAATTCATGTCACTACTATTGGAAAGGATTTGACTTTGCCTAGAAAAATTTATGTAGATGAATTGTTAATAAGAGAAAAAGGGGCAACTGTTTTTCAGGGGCATCTTTTAGAAAATGGTATTTGGCGAGTGATGAAGAATGGACATTATTCTTTTTCGAGATAGGGTATTTCTCTCCACATTTTTTAATACTTATAGATATTCTTGGTTCCAGGCAGCTTTCTGAGAAAGCTGTTTCTTCAGGGATAAAACTCCTCGAATATAGAGGGTTCTGGTTCTCCAAATCAATCCGTAATCGAAACCACAGCCCCATCCGTCACCTTCACTAAATCCTCCAATTTAATTTTCACAAACAAACCTCTCACGCCTGCATTCAAATACAAATCCTCAAAATCATCCGCACTCTCATCGATAAATACTGGAAATTTCTTTTTCATTCCAATAGGCGAACATCCACCTCGAATATACCCAGTCAACCCCAACAATTCTTTTACAGGAATGAGTGTGATTTTTTTATTCCCAGAACACTTAGCTAATAATTTGAAATCCAGTGTTTTATCGCCACCTATAACAGCGACAACGACACCAGTCTTATCTCCCTTTGCCACTAAAGTCTTAAAGACTTGAGGCGTTGATAAACCATTTGCTTGAGCAATTTTGTCAACAGAAAGATGCTCTGGATCATACTGGTATTCCAACATTTCATAGACCACTTTTTGTTGATCTAATAATCTAATCGCATTTGTCTTTTTCATCAAAAACCTGATTTTTAGTGCTTAAAGGTCGATAACATCTTTTGGAAAAAGAAAGTTTCTAACTACTTTTAATAAACTTTTGACAAAGGATTAAAAGTAGCTGGATAGGTATCAAGAAATTTGTGAATAATATAACGCGCTCAAATATTGTAGTGGGTTTAACTATTTTAAAATCATTAAAATGATTTTTATTTTTTCTAACAAAATGTACCCCGAACTAAAGTTATATCTAATTAAAAAATGAAAAATACATTTCTACTAATAGTCTTAATTTTTCTAAATTCGAATTGTACCGTTTTCAAAAACGATGATTTAGCTTCATCTAAAGAAAGAGAAAAGATTGAAAAATGTAGAGAAAATTGGAATTACAAAACAAATGACACTCCAATAGAAATAACCATAATCAAATTTCAAAAAAAGAGATACTTTACTCTGAATAATTTTCCAAACTTTTTTATTGGAACTACTCTAAATAGAGACACTATTGGTATTATTGAGTATGACACTGATAGAATTTTTAAAAAAGGAGAAATAGTGAAGTTTCAACCAGAGTCTAAAAGGAATCAATTTAATGGTCAAGGAAGTTTGAGAGATTATCCAATATTTACTGTTTACAAAACAGTAAAAGAAAATGATTTGCTTTGCAGCATAAAAACAGTCTTTTACGGAAAAATTGACGAAAATTTTGAAAACAAAAACTAACAAATAACAATGTATTTACAATACAATTCCTAAAACTACTTCTACCCTCTACAAAAAATCCTTTGTCAAAAAAAAGATAACTTATGAAAAAATTAATTCTTTTAGCACTAACCTTTTTATTTCTTTTTGTTTTCACTAACAATACATTTGCACAACGATCACTTGGTTTAGGTGCATCTTATAGTACTGCCTTGCAAGCTACAGGAATCCAAGTAAAGTTCAATACGCTATTCTCTGACAAGATAGGTTCTACCGTTGAATTTGAAAACTTCTTTTTGAAAGGAGATAATAAATGGCAAACGGTAAGTCTTCATTTTTTATACAATATCATTCATAGTGAAGATTTCAACTTCTACATTTTAGGTGGTGGACAGTTTCTAATTTTCGATTCTGAAGATTTGATTGTAGAAAGTGGTGGAACGCTTACCACTTTAAGCGGACGAAGTGGTACTGATATCGGAGGACGACTTGGTGTAGGACTTAACAAATTTTTCAACTCCAATCTTATGGTCTTTGCCGAAACTAAAATTGCATTTAATCCACAGGTAGAAGACCTCACTACGTTCTCATCTATTTCTACTAAACAAATTATTCCTACGGTTGGGTTGGCTTATCAGTTTTAAACAATCGTGCAACGAATATTTGCTCAAGGTAATTATACTTCAAACGGGTTGAAGAAATGATTCAGTCGATTCGCATTAAGAAAACTTGCTTTCCCTTTTTTGCTTCCCGCTGCTTTCTCAATGCTGCAGCTTTGAAAACTCTGTGAAAGGGGAAAAAGGGAGAGCAAGTGTTCTTAAAGTCACTTCTAGCAGAATCATTTTATGCTACAAATTCAATGATTTTTTTATTAACAGATATCCCTTTTCCTCCTGCCATCAAACCAATAATTGTGTCATTCGTAATATCTAATTCAACAATAATTAAACTTACAGAAGGTAGCTTCATGTATTTCCCCTGCTGTATCAAAAACCTATTTTTTTTAATTTCTAATTTATCATAAAGATAACAAGCCAAAGGTCCCGCAGCCATACCGGTACCTGCTTCTTCTTGTATTCCATATCTTGGCGCAAACATTCTTGTGGTAACATCTCTGTCTTGGTCTCCTGAATCTAAAGTAAAAACGTAGTAACCTATTAAATCAAATTCTTCACTTAATTTAGAAATCAATTCAAAATTAGGTTCTATCTTTTTCAAGATTTTTGAATCAGCAACAGGTATGATAAAAAAAGAATTACCCGTATTTACCAAAGAAATAGTCGCATCTGGTAAAAGGTCTTTTTCGTTTAAATTAAGTGAGTCTAAAATTTCTTTCTTTTTATGAGTGACATCTATATAGGAAGGAGACTTCTGCTCCATAAAAGCCAATCCATTATTGGTAGTTATTTTTCTGATACCATCAATAGTTTCTTTTGAAGTCAGCGGGTTAGGAATTTTCCCTAACTCACTTAAGTAAGAAAATGTAGCAATGGTCGCATGACCACAATGAGCAATTTGTTTGGTAGGTGTGAAGAAGTCCAATTTAAAATCTGCTGTACTTGAACTTGAAACAAAAGCCGTTTCAGATAAGCCGACTGCTTCTGCTATTTTTAATTTTTGAGGGTTCGTTAAATGGTCTGCATTTAAGACTACACCTGCAGGATTTCCTCCTTTACCATTATCTACAAAAGCATTTAAAATTTGAACTTCTATTGTTTGTAATTTGTCCATAATTGAATATTTACAATGTGAAAATTAGTATTATCCATTGATGGACGGAACAAATAGAAAAAAGACGCAAAAAATATTTAATCATCCAAATCATGTCCAATGATATTGCCTTTACTATCCGTTTCAACATTATCACAATTGGCAACAAGGTCAATCAATTTTCCTTTAGCTCGTTGAACTCTTGACTTTGTTCCCGAGTAAGAAATACCTAAATAATTGGCTAATTCTGTTTGTTTAAGATTCTTAAAAATAGTTAAGACCATAGCTTCTTTATAAACTTTAGGCAGTTGTTCTATTTTACTGTTAATGCAATTTGTTAATTTTTGAAAAGACAACTCTTCGTCTATTGGTAGTTCGAAATTTTCAAGTTGAACCATGTTTTTCTTATTCCGGAAATAGTCATGGATTACATTCCTTGTGATTTGATAAATCCATGATGTCAATTTTGAACAATCTTTAAGCTTATAAATATTCAAATGAATCTTTATAAATGTTTCTTGTAGAATATCTTTACTCGTCTCTTCATCCTTTATTTTGCTGTTCACAAAAACATATAATTCTTGATAAAGGTCTCTCCATATTATTTGAATTTCATGTTGCATCGTTTCATTTTTTTTGCTTGTCGTGAACTTATATTTATTTATCCCACATTACTCAATTCCCTGAATAGAAATAATACTCTGCGTAAACTCTTTTTTCAAAACCAATTGGATATTCGTCAGCACCAACTCCCCCATCGTTCGACAGTTTTGAAAAGCTTTAGATCCATGATGTGCCGCCAAATCTTCTTTGAGTAATTCCACTTTTTCGGGAGTAGAAATTTGATCTCTGACCATAACTTCAAAAAGGTCATCGAGTTTTGTTTTAGAAGCTTTGGCACGAACGGCAATAAGACTTCGCTCTTCAAGTTGATATTGTGAAACCGTCTCAGGCGACATATGTTTGATGCCTAAAAAAATAACTGGATTGTTTTCCCGAAAATATTGTGGCAAGTAAAAACTCTTTCTTCCCTCATAAGATTGTTGGTCAAAATCAATGGCACGAATTCGAAATTGTGAACCTTCAATATCTGGCGTGATGTCAACAATGTAATTGTAAGAACGCATATCTCCCAATAATCGAACAAAACAACGTTCATTAAATTTGACAAATTCTTTGGCTATCCGAATCTGGTTGAACTCTGTATCGTCCAAATTATTTTTCATAAAATCATCTCCAGGAATTCCAGCTACATGTTCTTCTACCAATGTTTCTCCATCTACAAAATATTGCAAACTATTGGGCGACAATAAATCTTCTAATTCCAAACCATAGACCCGAGAGGCATCAGTACGCTTAATATAGAAATGATCGTAGTTATCATTCAGTCGATTGATGATCCGAATTCGAAAAGGTTTGGAATTTCCGAAGGTACAATAATCGACACGCGCTACCTCTAAATGGTCGAGTACTCGCATGTCTCCATCGGTTTTCAATAAGGCATAAATCTTAGTCATCCCGCTATATAAGTCACTGGTATCTTGCCCATTATAATAAACCGTTTCCCAAAAAGTATCATTTTCGTTGACATCTAACAATGGTATTGCGGTGGTAAATCTTAGCAGGTCTTCATATTGAAGTGGCAACGGTATCTTTCGATTGTAGGCCGTTAGGTAAATGTCTAACTCTTTTTGAATCGGATACGTCTTTTTCTTTCTAGAGGGTTTGTTACCTTGCATATTTTCTAACGATGAATGATAAGCGATGAATATTGAACACTCGCACAAAATACAAAAGCCATTGACTTGGTCAATGGCTTTTGTATTTTATTTTTAATTAGACAGCAGGACTTATAATACCTACTAATTTTCCGAATGTTTAATTTTCCCTGCGATATTAAATAAGGTTACTGCAATATTCGTAACCTCTTGCAAAGCACCAGATGTATTTGAAATTACAATCGTTGCAATTTTTTCTTGCGGTAATAAAAATAAGAAAGTTGAGCAGCCCAATTGTCCACCATTATGTCCAACCACATTTCCATATTTATCATTGTCTCCATAAAGGTACCATCCCATGCCGTAGCCGTTTCCTTCTTTTTTTAATCCAGAGTCTTTTATCATCAATTGAAAAGTTTCTTCTTTGATCAAAGTATGATTGACAATCGCATCACCAAATTTTAATAAATCTGGTACGTTAGAATAAATCCCTCCTCCTGGTATCCGATTACTCAAATCTATGCATTTTATTTTTTTAATTTTGCCTTTACTATTTCTATGATAATCTTTTGCTTTGCCTGGCACTACTACCCTATCTCTTTCGATTCCTGTATTTTCCATGCCTAACTTATCCCAAATATTTTGTTGCATATACGCTTCATAAGTCATTCCAGATGCACCTTCTATCACTAGACCTAACACTACATATCCGTAAGAAGAATAATTGAAGGCTTCTCCCGGAACTGCTAACAAATCTCTATCCTGAAAATTCTTGGCGGCGGCTGTAAGTGTTGGGTAATTGGTCTTATTATTATTTTCCTTATTGGAGGCATAACTAGCTATTCCAGAAGATTGCTGCAACAAATGGCGAACGGTAATCTCTCCTTCTTTTTTGACTGGAAACTGTGGTGCATATTTTTGAACAGGTGCATCCAAATCTATCTTCCCTGCTTCATATAATTGCATAATCGCGAGGGCAGTCATCGGCTTAGCGATAGAGGCTAATCTAGTAGTTGTATTAATTTGAAATGGTGTTTTATTTTTTTTGTCACTTAAACCTGAAGCTTTCTCCCATACTACTTTTCCATCTATAGAATACCCCGCGGCTATTCCTACACAAGCTTTTTCTTGTACCGCATCAGTTAATAATTGATTGGACATTTCCTGAGTGGTTTGAGCATATCCTAAGAATATTTGGCTCAATAAGATGCTGATAACGATTAACTTTTTCATAGATATTGGTATTTTATGTGATTTACAATTTTTGCATTGCTTTATAAGTATGGTTCAAATGTAACGCACTAATCCAACATAAACAACTGAAAGTCAATAGTTTGGGATGAATGATTCGGATTTAGGGATGAATGAAATATTTCAATTGAACACAGTAGGTAGTATATTGCAAAGTCTTTTTTTTTGTTGGAGCATTCTAGTATTTTGGACATTGTTCATTTTTTTCATTGTCAAAAAAACGAACCAAAAAAAGTCTAGTCTATTCCAATTGCTCCGCAGGAATCGACCTGCTCGCTCGCTCTTACTGCTTTTGGTAAAATTCCTTTTCTTAATTTAATTTTTATGTTTTGACCAAAAAACTAAATCATTATAGCTCCATTCAAATTAGTTCATTCAATTTTTCCTTATAGTTTTTAGAAACAGGAATTTCTAATTCGTAGAGCAATATGGTATTAGGGTCTAACCATTTGACAAAATGGGTTGGATTAATCAGATGAGATCGATGTACCTGAAGCATCTCTGGGGCATCTTGACTGATCTTTTTTAGCGTGGTTCGAAGGAGTTTTTTTTGAAGGGTTTTATTTTGTAAAAAAAATACTTCTACATAATTCTGAGCACTGGAGAGACAAATCAAATCTTGGAGTTCTATCTGTAAGACATCCAATTTATTATCGCCTTTAAGTGTAATTTTATTCGTCGGTTTGGCTTGAACGATTTTTACTTCTATTTCTTTTTCAGGCTTTTTTCGAGCAATAAACCACCTCCCAAACGTAATAGGAAAAAACAATAAAATCCATGTTGGCAAATATATAAAGGAAAGAAATACTCCAAATGTCCACTCACCATTTACAATATCAGATTTGTAATATAAAAAGCTAAAAACGAGCACTGTAATATATATCAAACTAATGATGAGCAACTCCAAAAATAGATTCCAGTAATTCAATTTTTTATACATCAAATTTTGAATCACTACTACCGCCATATAACAGATAAAAAATATAAATCCATAAGGAGGCAAGATGGTCAATCGAATACCGAAGGAAAGATCTGCAGTATCAAAAGGTCCTACAAAAACTAAAAACGCGACTAGCCAAATACTAATTAGTAGCCCAACGATGAGGTGTGATTTGTAGGAAGTATTGAGGTTCAGTGCTAACATTTATATAGGATTCAATTTTGCTGTAAAATACAAAAGCCATTGACTTGGTCAATGGCTTTTGTATTTTATTTAAAAAATGATACTTGGGTAAATCCTGCTGAAGATGCTATTTCAGGGATAAAACTCCTCGAATATAAATTCGAGGCTGTCGGAGCGAACTTGCCCTCAATATTATCAGCGAATTAAATTAGAAAACAATCTCCACGAAATTTGTCAAAGAACTATAAAATTAAACCAACTCTTTCAACTGCGCCAGTACTTTGTTGGATTGAACCATGTGCCTTTGGTTATGGTAAATCACAACTCGAAAAGTATCCCCTAATCTCAATTTTATCCAATTTGAAATGGTAATAGAAGTTTTGGTCTTCGACATATTAACTTGTCGTGCTTGATTCAGTAAATCTAAAATCTGCTTTTGATGACTAATGAATTTTTGTAAAGTAGAAATACCCAATTTACTGCCAACAGGATTCATAGACTTAAAAGTATTCATCTTGTTAAGTTGCTCTTTCGGAAGCATACTGTTAGCAAAGTAATTTCCTAAAACACCACTTTTAAAAATTGAATCTTCACCTATCTTAGGTGCTTTGTTGATTCGCTTTTGCATTTCTGGAATATAAAAATCTCCATAGCGATTGAGATGTTCCAAACATTCTAGGACACTCCATTTTTCAGCAGAAGGTTTCCAATTCAATTGATCGATTGGTAATTGATTGAAACGTTCTCCTTCGTTGATGACTTCTTTGGTTTTTACTATCAGGTCTTCGATTAATGATTTAGCAGTTAACTTCATCTTTTTAGTTTTTTGTGAAATAATACTTGCAAGGTATGGACTCTCTCCTTTTCAAATCTTGATTGAAATCAACGTTTTTACTTACTGCTTTTTATTCTAGATAAAGTCTCGGGAGTCATGCGAAGATAAGATGCAATATATTTGTTAGGGATCTCTTGAAATAATTGCGGACTTCTTTTGAGTACTCTTTGGTAGCGTGCTAATGGAGATTGGGTTAAGATATCTTTTTCTCTTTCGATTTGTTCGTAGATTAACAATTCAGTTACGGTTTGCCACATCGTGCGATTCATTTCATTGGTCTCAATCCATTTTTTAAAATTACTTTTTGTAATTGCTTTTAATTCAGTTGCTTTCAAAGCTTGGATATATAAGTCAGAAGGTTGTTCCGAAATAAAAGAATCCAATGCTCCAATGATATTACCTTGATACCCTAATCTTAAAATTTGTTCTTCGAATTCATCTTCAAAAGAAATCTTGAGACTTCCTGAAATAACGTAATATAGATTGGTGTCAGTACTTCCATTTACCTTGAGATATTCGCCTCTGGTGAGACTGATTGTTTTATGCCACAAGTCAGCTTGATCGAGAGCGGTTACTATTTCTTGAATTAAATTCATGATGAAAATTATTGAAGATTCAATTTCTCAATACTAGACCCAATCGTGATGTCCTTCATTTCTTGTTCTAATATCCCAAATTCATCTTTAAGTACTTTCCGTACAAATTCCCCTTTTCTTAAAAGATGAATTTCATCACAAGTATCACTCAACGTCGAAAATATATGAGATGATATAACAATAGTCTTACCTAATTTTTTAAGTTTTTTAATAATCTCTGTAATCACAATATTACTTTGAATATCCACTCCATTAAAAGGTTCATCCAATATGAAGACTTCATTTTGTTGCAATAGAACGCCAATCAATGCCAATTTCTTTTTCATCCCTGTGGAATAAATCAAAGCATACTGATCAAGTGGTAAATCGAAAATGTTTTTTTCATCAAAATTTTCAACCTTTACATTTCGAGCATTACAAAGTAATTGCAAATATTCACGTCCTGTGATTCGTGGAAAATAATAAGGTGTTGTGGGCAAAAAACCCATATAGTTTTTAAGCGGTTTGAGCTTCGTTTCAATTTCTCCTTCAAATAATTCTAATCCTGTGAGACATCTAAACAAAGTCGTTTTACCCGCACCATTTTCTCCTACGATACCATAGACCTTCCCTTCCTCTAGGGTGAGGTTAATATTTTTCAACACTTTGTTAGCGCCGAAAGATTTGGAAAGGTTTTTTAATTCTATCATATCTCTTTTAATTTTTCCAGTATCTCTTTAAACTTTTTCTCCAACATTCTTGAACATCAAAACCATTCTTTATTTCTAACAAAATACTTTCAGCCTCTTTATTTATTTCCAAATAAGAAATCAATACCAAAATAATAGGAACACCTTTTAAACATTGTCTGTTTTTCGGATTTTCATATTGACTTTTCACAAATTGCCAACCAAGGTTGTGAGGTTTATGTCTTAAATAAAATAGGACTCCTGTTTCATTATAGTGCTTCATTATCAATTCTATATCCTCATCTTCTTGAAACTTTGATTTCACTAAAAAAGTCAAGCCAATATTTCTATTTGGAAAAACTTCCTTTTTTATAAGCTCTTTAACCCTTTCATAATTTCTTTCAGTATCTTCTAAATTATTTAATGTTCGCTCAAATAATCTACGACCATAGGCATTCCTTGATCTTTCAGAATAATCATTTTCCAAAATATGGTTTTCAATAAATTTCTTATCTCTTTTTTTCAATTTGAGTTTTGGACCAAGACTAAAAAAAACAGCTTCCAATCTACCACTTGCATACCAAGGAATAGGTCCACTCATGTCAGCTATTGAAACAATTGCTGTATCTTTTAAAATCTTATTTCTTAAAATTCTTTTTCTATTCAATAAAAAATAATCTCTCCTAAATAATTCATAATAGGATAATAGTCGAATATGTGCATTTTTTGATTTTGAAAAATGTATTAATTCTTTTTTCGAAAAACTTTCAAATTGGTTTATTTTTAATTCCGTTTTCCAGTCTACTATTTGTCTATTTTTAAAAGCTAATTCTAATTTCAATAGCTGTGATTGTCCATACAATTGATGAGAGAAAACCATCAAGAAAAAACAAACCACTATTTTAATTATTTTTCTAATCACAATCTTTTATTGATTATAAAATTTCTTGTAATCTACTTTTTGATTTTTGGTAAAAATACATAATTGGAAAAATTAACAACGGTGGAATCATCGTACACATCGCAATAATCAATGCCTCAGGTAAATTCATTTCCTTCGGAAAAACGGAATACTTCCCCAACAATATTGTCAGTAAAAACAAATATCCAAACACTTGAAAGATGACTAGAAAGTGAATATATTTTGGAAAAGCAATAGCTAATGCAATAAGTATAGGTATTGTTAGAATAGTGGAATACCAAAGTGCTGTTTTCATTTTTTGAAATAAAAAATCTTTAGGTTTACTTGAAAAAATCCAAACGAAATAAGGGATTTCTGGTTTTCCATAAAAAGAAGCACTTACTAACAGAACTATCAACAATCCAAAAACACCTAAATTAAAATTTCCAACATAAATAGACATCACAGTCAAGAAGTAAGCAAACCCAATGGCTAAAAAAGACAATCGAAAGCCCACTATAAACTCAAACGGCTGTTTTCCAAAAGGTGTAGGAATAACAGATATCGATCGTTGCACGAAATTAGTCAATGCCAATAAAAGGGCAACACCTAACAATGCTAATCCAATCCAATACTCTCCTTTGTAAATTAAAAATAAAACGAATGGCAGGACGACTATTCCATTTTCCAACAATCTAATCTCAGAATATTGTTTTTTGGAAAAACAAGTTTTCAAGAAATCACTTCTATTTGATTCACTTAAATGTGCAATAAAACTGATGGCTAAAAAAGGATAGATATAAGCTGCGAATCCTACTTTAAAAAACAAAAACAAGGAGCCCAATAAAAAAAGCATCAAACTCAAGGGATAAGCCAACACAGGATGTACCCCCAGTTCATTCATCTGGCGATTGAGCATTTTATATTGTAATAGAAAATAGTCTTTCACAGCTAATTTTTAAATATAAATTTGACAATCTGGCAACGCTTCTGTAAGTCCTCTAATCGAATCAACAGCATCTGCAATTGGATTGTTATTTAAATAGAGTCTTTCCAAATTAGTCAGTTGTTTAATACTATCAGGCAAATCCGTCAATTGATTGTTTTTCAAATCCAACTCTTTGAGTTCAGTAAGTTGTCCAATGGATTCTGGCAAACTAGAAAGTTGATTAAACGCCAACAACAATCTTTCTAAATAAGTAAGATTACCAATTGAATCTGGCAAACTTGTAATTTTATTGTTAGACAACCAAAGGTTTTCCAAACTACTTAATTCACCAAAAGTATCAGGCAACGTTTCTAAATTATTACTAGATAAAATCAGGAAATAGACTTCCTTTAATTGACCAATAGATGCTGGCAGATTCATCAATTCATTATTACGCAAATTGACATTTTCTAAAGTGGAAAGTTGACAGACAATTTCTGGAAGCGTCGTAAAGATATTATCTGAAAGATTTAGTTTTTTTACTGCCTTTGCTTTTCCTAAAATCTCTGGTAAATCAGTCAACTCTAAACTTTGTAATTCTAATTTCTTTGCACTTGCCAATTCTCCGTTTTCGTCTTGTTTTTGTAGTGTTTTTGCTAATTTCTTTGTTCGGTCCATTTAAATAATCGATAAATATTGTCAAAAAATAAATCCAAATACTTCCTCGAAAGGATCGCGCGACAAGATAGTATAAAAAAAGAAGCCTCCCAACCATCCATGATAAATACCAAGGACAATTAAATTCCTTCCTCGCAAATATAACAAGGTATAAACGATAGCTAAAAAGAAAGTTCCGACAATCAATAAATTAAATGGATAATGTACAATCGCAAAAACGATTGCAGTTATTAATACAATAGCAATTTCAGGCACCTTAACTTTTTTCAAATCTTTTAAATTTCTAGCAATCAATCCTACGATAATAAACTGCTGAATGATTCCCCAGAGTGGGTAAATTAAAAGAATTGGTAAAATATGCCAGTTCAAAATATTAGTTCCTAAAAAATAAAACAATATAAATGCAAGTATTGCTACAGGTAGTAATTCTAAAAAAGTTTTGGTGAAATCCTTTTTTGTAAATCCCCAATAACTTAGAATCTCGCTATTCTTTTTTTGCCTAAAAAAAACATACCCTATCCAAAACAAACAAGCCGTTACGATAAATGGCAATCGCTGATTTAGAACATCCATAAATAGAAATTTCCCCAATCCTGTAATCAGGACAAGGGAAATCTCAAAGTATCTTGTGCGATCTTTAACCATATTTTTTTGAAAATAAATTGAGGGCTTGACTTAAAGTCAAACCCTCAATACACTGATTACCGTTTTCCTCTCTGGCGCTTCATGACATGCTTTTCTTTCTTAGCTGTCTTCGGCTTCCGCAATTTTTTAGTCTTGACTTTTGCCTTTTTTACTTTAGGTCTCTTCTGACGAATTTCCGTTGGAACTTCTTCAGTGTCGATTTGAGTAGTAGGAATTTCATGAAGGAAAATGATGGTTTCAGTCCCGTCTGGGTTAATCTGAGTTGCAGTATGTCCATCATGATGAACGATAGTTTGTGTACCATCTGCATTCATCTGAATAGAAGTACTTCCAAGATGGTGTATCAGAGTCTGCGTTCCATCAGGATTTATCTGCGTTGAGATATTTCCATTTCGATGAATAATAGTCTGAGTTCCATCCTCAGTAATATGAGTAAAAGTGTTCCCATTGTGATGGACAAGGGTTTCTGTTCCATCAGGGTTTAGCTGAGTAGAAAGATTTCCATCGTGGTGGATTAGGGTGTGTGTTCCGTCTGGATTAAATTGAATGCTGGCACCTTGCACATAACCAAATGCGACCATCCAAATCAGTGTTAAAAGAGCTGAAGTCGTCTTCATAACGTTGTGTTTTAATAGTTAGAAAATAATGGTTTAGTAAATTGTACCAATTAGATTCTAGCGTTTTAGGTGGGCCAAAAATAGAATAATCTGAATTAGAATTATTAAAGTATCTGCCAACGGTAGGTTTTTATCGACGGACACTGCAAATTAATTTGTGATTTTATAGGAACTACTCGGAACGCAAATTTGCGAAACCTGTGAGAAGGAAAAAGGATGACAAGGTTGCTCAAAACGTATGAGATGATGTTTTCAAGAATGTTAAGTTTTTCAAAAGTCTGATTAAGCTTAATCGCTATAGCTTTGAGAAAGCTGTGGGAAGTATTGGGGATAGCGAGTTTTCTTAAAGCCACTTTCATCGATTTCATTCGGCATTAAGAAAACTCGCCTAGCTAATAGCTGCCCACAGCTTTCTCAATACTAGATTCTAGAAAAGTGTATAGTAACTTAAATAGATTGACCTTAATTTGTATTATCGCTTAATCTTAGAAATTGTTAGACCAATAGATTTGGTGGGTTTATCCATGTCTTCTTTTGCGAAGGCAATAGCGGATTTTATCAAAGTCTTGACTTTAGTATTTTTAAAATCGCTAGCTGAAGTAATCGGTATATGTCTGATGAGTTTCCCAGTACCTTGCAATAATCCGTGTGGGTCTTCCAATAAGGTACCTTTATTAAATCCTAAATTGAGGTGATTGGTATAAATTGGAATATGGCAAAAACCAGTAGATAATTTTTCAGAAATGGTATAGACGGAAGTCAAGGCGTGGGTATGATAAAGTAGTTCGTTGCTCTCTGGATGTAGCTTTAAAATCAGCGTTCTTAATTCTGTAAATAAATCAATCAGTGGTTGATTTTTGAAATCAAGAAAGTGTTGAAAGTCAGGATGAAGATCTTTTGGTTGGTGCATTGATTTTGGATTTTCAGAATCTATCGTGACTAAGGTCAATCAATAGGACTTCTATTTTTGCTCCTTGATATTCCTTATACAATCTTGTCTTTATCGAAGCTTTCACTTTCTCTTTTGGAGGGATTACTAGCCCAAAACTCGACCCTTGTTCCACATTTAATAATTCACCTGATTCAGATAAATAGACAATTTCATAACTTGCTCTTTTCCATTTCTTATCTGTTTGATTATCTATCTCTACTAAAATATTAATTCTAGATTCCTCTTTTATCATTACGGTATCTTGACTCAACTGCATAAGCGTCACTTCGTTTTTATATGCTTCGAACTCTATTTTCTCATATTTACCAATACCCGATATTAGATAGAAACAAAGTGGCATCATCAACAGAAATGGAAAAAGAAGAGCAAATAAAGGGCTTCCATACCAAGTTTGAAAAGATTGACATTTAGGACATTTGCTGGCGTCTTGAGCGATCTCCTCTTTACAGCTTTTACAGGCTTTCATATTTATGTGTTTATATTGTTTGGAAAAATCAAACCACGAAGGCAGCGACACAAAGGATTAAAATTTTGTATCGCTGTCTTCGTGGTAAAAAACCTAATTCTTAAACAGTTTAAAAACCTTCCTTTGCTCATCTGTCAAAACATGTAAAATGTAAATACCTTGTTTCAAATCCTGGACATCAAGATAGGTTTCCATCGTCAAATCTTTTTCTACAATCAATTTCCCACTTGCATCAAACAATCTTATCTGCCCATTTTCGTTTTCAGAAAAAACCGTCAAAACATTTTCCAATAGATTAGATGAGATGCTTATGGCACGTTGTTCTTCTAATTCATTTGTAGAAGTAGTCAACGAAAAACAATTCGGATCGCCTGCTGGATAAGAAGCATCTGCTTCAAAAAAAGCTCGCCATGCTAAAGTGCTATCAATAATAAATGGATTATTATTCCCTTGTTCTTGTGCAATTAATTCATCACGAGTAGATTCAATATTATCTACTGGATCATTCAAATGCCACTGATATAGAATATCTTTTTGATTAGCAAAAAAAGTACTACTTGCCGCTAAAGCTTGATTTTGATAAACTGCATAAAAATAAAACACTGCTCTTGCAATATCTCCTTTCACTGCTTCTCTTGGTTCAAAGACACAATCCTCTTCATCTTTTTCACTATACTTTTCAATATCCATACTTGGAATATTGCTAGTCTGTGTACTCAGGTAATACCATTTCTCAGTATCCGTATCTTCGATTTCTCCAAAAGGACAACTTCCTCTATCTGAATTGACACTTACTTTGGATGGAAAAATATTATGCAAATCACTTTTCATAGGTTCATTGCCTGCCCCTTGAGATTGTGGGTAAACATGCTCGGCATTAATACCCGCTCCATTCTGAAATGCGGAAACACTTGGATCAGCATTCGGATCAAGTTCTACCGTAAAACCTGTATAAATTCCTGAAAGATTTAAACCTTCATTATCAATTTCAGAATACAAAATATCTCTAGCAGGTCCATATCCAAGCGGGTTGCTAGGTCTAAATTGATTTTGCAAAGCCTCAATTAATGGTTGTCCAAATTTGCAAGGCTCGATGATGTCTTGCGCTGAAATAGTAAGACTACAAAGTAGAGATAAGAGCGTTATAAGATACTTCATATTTGTTTTTTGTAAAAATGCGTTTAAATTGTTATTTACTAAATTAAAAAATCTGTCATCAATCATTTATCATAAGTAGCTGTTCGCTTTAGCCGACACGAATTATTTTTCTTTGAAAAATAATTTATATCTATTTCATGGGTCGGCTAAAGCCAACCGCTACTTACACAATTCTTAATCATTCATTAAGCTTTTTATTTTTTTTCTTTTCCCCATTCTATTCATAGAATACACCTCTGAGAATTCATCTGCTAACTCAAGGAGTTCAATTGCTTTTTGAAAATATTGATTGGCCTCTTCTTTTTGGTTATCCATTTTACTTTCACCAACCTTTCTAAAATAAGCAGCTAAATTTTCTAAAGCTTTTTCTCCTAAATGCCTATTGCCTACCAATTCCTTTAAGTCATTTTTATTAAAACTTAACAATGCTTCTACATCAATTTCAAGTTCTTCTTTTAATTCTCGATTAGTTACTTGAATTGCTTCGTTCACCTCTCCCATCGTTTTTAAATCAAGAAATTTGGAAATCAATTTTCCCATCACTTTTCCCATCTGTTCTATTTGGTCTTTTATAATATCTCGTTGTTCCATTCAATTATTTTTATCTAACAATATAAATTCAAACTCCCCTGCCCTATCCTCAATATTGAGATTTCTTTTGTATTCAATTCCTTTATCTACATATTTGAAATCTTCGTCAGCCTCAGAATTACAAACACTTCCACATGTAAAATTCACAGGTCTATCAAATTTATGTTTCGTCTTCACTTGCATATTCTGACCTAAATCTAAAGAGATAATCCTAGCAAAATCAGTATATCCATGCGTTTTTCGTTGATTAATTACAACGAACATAATCCGTTTTCCATCCTCAGACCATACAGGTTTAGAGACTCCGTCCATTCCTTGATGTAAGGTAAACATCTTGGAATTAATTTTATCTTTTATTCGATATAACTTTACAGTATGTCCTTCCATATACGTCAAAACACCTTCTGTCAAATCAATCATTGATGGACAATTCAAACTTTCAAAAATAGATTTTGGTAAATCGACAGGTTGATTTTCAGCAGTTAATATTTGGTAAGTAACGCAACTTGCAGCGCCAGGAATTTCTTTAAGTTGATAACCCTGATTCGGTTCGTTACATCTGAAGAAAAAAATAACGCAACATACCATTGGCACGAGGCTCCGTAAATACATAGTTATTCTTTTTCAAGCATTTCAATGGTTCTTTTATAAAATTCCAATAATTGCACTTCTCTACTAACCATTTCATTAAATAGATTACTCAACAAACTCAGATTTTCTTTAGCATTTTCAGGAGAGTTGAGATATGGCGTATTGAATAATTTAATAATATCTTGTATTGGACTAAAAGTCCCATTCTGCTGAATATATGTTTTTGTAATCATGTTCATCTTATCAAAATTAATCTGCGTCATGACTGGATTTATCTTCGTCATTTCAAATGCAGAGTTAGATACAATGTCACTCATTAAAGTACCTCTTGTCATGATTTGATACAATGCAGATTTATCTTTTTGAAATGCTTGAATAAACGCTTCGTCTTTTCTTAAGGAGTCTAATGCAATGCGCACTTCCTGATGATAAGGTTGCCAGTCTTGCAATATCTTATTGTTAAGTTTGACTTCTGACTCAATTAAGGATATTAATTGTTTCGCTTTATCCCGATCGTAGTGCTCCATCATTTTTTGATTGAGATACATTCCTAACACCACACTAAAAACAATTAATAAAACTTGGGGCAAAAAAACATTAATGATTTTTTTCAATTTCAATTATTTTAAATTGGATAATATCTTGATCATAAGTTTCGTAATTCATCTCTGTAAAACCAAATTCTTCATGGAAAAAATATTCAATGTGACTAATTCCATGAACGGAATTATGTCCATAAGCAACGAACCGATGACAGTCCAGATTTTTTTGAAACTCATAATCTTTCTTTTCCTTACCTGCGTAAAAATAATTTTGTTCCGTGACAGATGGACTGTAAGTTCCCCAATTGCTCATCAAATATATCTTGGAAGTTTCCGCCATCATCGTTTCATTCGAAATTGGATATTTCACCATAGGAAAAGGAGCAACTTCTGTTTTGAAAAATTCATTATATCTCATGGGATGTATCCAAACTTCTTCTTCCGTTTCTATAATTCCAACAGTATCTTTACGTAACCAAAAATCCTTTGTGACTACTGCTCTCAATTCATCGACATGATCTAAAGAGTCTTGCGGACTATATGAATAATGATAAACAATTTGAGTTTGACCTGATGCAGGACTTCCCCAACCTCTTCCATCAGGAGCAAGGAGTATTTCAGTATTGGCGACGGTATCTCCTTTTGAAGTAATTCTTATCGCACTATAGCGAGTCGATTTTTTATGAGAAAAAACTTTTAAATTCTGATGATGCACAGTTAATGCTTCTATTTTTTCACTCATCAACCGCTCCAATATTTTCCAATCCTTTGATTGATAATATTTTGCAAATGTTTTGTTTTCTCTAACATCTCTAATATCAGAACTACCTCCTTCTTCCACTAGTTTATTAATATGTGAAAATGTAGCTTTCTTGTTACCAATCTCGGCAAAGGAAATAGCAGCTCGAAGTCTGTGGTAGGTATATGGCTGAGCATTTTGCTTATCAAATCCTTTTTGATACATCGCAGCAGCATTTGCAAAATCATTGTTATCATAAAAGGCAGTTGCTACTTTCATATCTTCTCGATAAACTTTTTTATCTAATTTTTGGGAAATGACAGGATTCGAAAATAGCAGTACCAAAAGAGAAATCTGTAAAAGGTTAGTGAATAGTCGTTCAACGCTCATATTTTGTGGTTTTGTTTGTGAGTAAAGTTACTCCCCCACTAGACGTGTATTCTTTGTCATTAGTTGTCCCATCAATGATCTACTATAAAAAGCACAAATTAAAGGCGACTTCTCAATCCTTTTTGTCTCATCAAAAAATTCAATCTGACAATCAAATCCCTTTCTATCTCTTTAGCACTCTCTCTGAGTGAAATAAAAATTGCACCAAATATAAAAACTGTAATCATGATTAGTAACATCAATAATGTCTGCCACTCTTTTTTTAATCCCTCTATTCCTGCAAATGCAAGCGGAAGGAACATGCCATAAATAAGAAATCCTGGAAAGTACCAATCTGAATAATAACTTGAGACTTGAATGACTTTTTTTTCTTTATCATACACAAACTCATGAGTTTGTGTAGCAGTAATTTTATCTCGATAAACTTCAAACTTTAAATGATTCTCATTTACCTTTTCTTTCAGAAAATAGAAATAGTTATCTTTAAAGAAATTCTCACGTTCTAATTCTTCTAAAGCATTAGCTAGTGTGAATTTTCCTAAATCAGCATCGAGTGTTTTATTTTTCAAGAATAGCTTCATAAAATAAGTAAATAAGAAACCTAATAAAATGATTCCAACGATAAGAACATTTAAATTACCAATACCTCTTGA
>JAVCKV010054552.1:0-22765 GCA_032274145.1 Herpochondria borealis | reverse complement strand
TTGATAATCGTGGACCAAGGGATTAATATGATGCTGAATCAGGCCGTTCGTCATTGGCGCCAATGTTTGAGAACCGGAAATTATCGACCTGTTCAGTCGTATATATGGGAAACTGAGCAATAATGAGACGAATATGTTACTCAGAGTTTGTGGTTAGGAGTCGGCAGGTTTGAAACACGTTTTAAAGGAGTTACATATATCTTATTACTACGACTTCAGTACAGAAAGTATGCGTTTAATGCGATGGAACAGCGTGGGTTCAAAACGGACGAATTCAAGAGTCCATGTGGAACATGGAAAGGCCTTATGAATGTTCCTGACGCAGTCGATGTAATTCGTAAGAAAATGGAAGAATGGAATCAAGGACATGGTACAGGTTTGGAACTTTATGATATTCACACGTCCACTGTACAGAATATCAAGAAGTAAATGGAAGAATAGGTGATGTCGTGTGATGAGGGGACCTGGAACGAAACGTTCTCTTCAAATTCACACAATTCCAGTAGCATTGTTAGCTTATTACATATATGTAATGACAAGACAGCTACTGGTCTTTGTGAATCTAGTTTTGTGGGTTATCCGGCACATGTTGTGTTGTTAAACTTTCCGCCTGACTTTGTGGATCGGTGTATTAGGACCGGCAGGAGATGCTTTGGATTATTGCCTATATCTAGTGATGTTGCAGACGACCAGGATGATGCTTTGATTGTAATAACTACTGGATTCAAAGAACGTGATGTCCGAAACGGGTTGTTACATATGGCCATTAAGAAAATGTTACAATCACTGGAAGACGTGGTGAGCTCACGTTTCGCGGCGAGGACATTCAGCAGCATATATGCCCGATGTTTTCTACTTTTTTTCTCATGCTGTTGTGATCTACCAAAGGCGAAAATATTATCTTCTGTGAAAAGTGGGTGATAACTTCTTTCAGATTCCATCTATGTATGTGGAAAATTGAATATCATAGCATCCGTATTATGAGGACTGTGAAAGTAACCCGAATCTTTCGTGATTATTCCGTCTACAAAACCTCTGTGGGTCATGCTGGAGATAGTCATCGTCCTCTTGTTGAATCATTTGGGTGCGGATCTTTGCAGACCTAGAAGTCCTTTCTGGAGGGTAGTCCACTTGTTCCACCGTGCGATATACACAGTGTATATAAACTGTTCGATTTTAAAGTTTTGCACAATCTATATGTCAATGTGTCCAAGATATTGAAAAACATTACCTTCGAGCATAAAACAGCCTAATGCGCTGAGATGGGTGGTCCGGTGAGCGGAGATTCTTCGAAGCATATTATCATGCGTATTTTGAATGAGTACCTTGCCGAGACACTGACAGGTATTTCAAAATTCCCGGAGTGAACTCCACTTTAGTCTTTACGATCATGAAGGCCGGGAAGATAGATTATATCAAAAACATGGGTTGAAAGGAATGATGGAGGGCACGTTCTATCGTAACATGGACATTGTTTTTCCCATGTTGTGTGCGGTACTGGACACCACGCGTTGTCCCTGAAATACTGCTCCTTTGAACACCGTGCAAACTTTTTATACCGAACTACTACATGCAATATTTTTTACTGAGCAAAGCATACATGAAAATGAAAATACCTAACAATCATGTGCAGAGATACTTAGAAATCATGTTTGCTCATTCAAAGATGCGGTATTAAAAAGTCTTTCTGAGTATGAACATCAATTTCATGCCTCTCTCAAGTATCATCTTTCAATCGTATCGAAGAAGATGTAACTCGTTTTTGGTAACCTACGCGTTCTTAACGCTTCCATATTCACGTATTCACATATTTTTCAAGAGATACTATGAAAGTACATCTAAACGTACTGCCACACCAATGGAAGACACAGTAAGCAATTATTCCCGATCTGTTCGTCCTCGAATGCAAGAACATTAAGTACAGAAGAAGAGTATTATCTAACAATATCCAAGCTCCGGATATTCTCAAGTCTGTGTTATCCATAGGGCGTGCCGATTGCATTGAGGTCGCGCAAAGAGTTCTGGAAACCCTTCAAACATTTATGGCACGCTGAAATTTGTGCGTACGGCTCTCATTACGGCATGTCGTTTTTCGACAGCCACCGATATTGAACGCCATAAAAAATCTCGGAAACATTTCGTCCGTGTGCCACGGATATTACCATGAAAAAATTGCGCATTGTGATAAAGAGTTTGGACCTAAAAATCTAATTAACCGATCCATACTCGGCTCAAAGGTGACTGTGAATGACGGTTCGATTTGTATGTAGTTTTGGAAGGCATTGATCTTTGGCCAACTTACGAATCATAGTACCGGTGATAGCGATATTATTGTTCTGATGGAGTCTCTACCAATCGTGAAACCCTCGGAATATTGCTGAGCAACGGGTGGCATGTGTCATGCTTAATTCACCGCACCACGCTATATGTGACGAATTTATTGGGGATTCTGCTTTTCATGAACTTGTGGAATGTAATCTCGATGACGTGTGTTGCGTCGTTCATGTCACCGCTGGTCAAGTACAATCCGCCGTTTGCCCGCCGTGTACGGGCGTAATGGTGTATTTTAAGTCAAAAAGGTCGCACCAATTGTGACATCGTTACACAGTCATGAGATAAGAATGGACAGAGTGGTAATTTACATGTTGGTTTAAGAGATGACCTCCGGACGGAGGCTACAAATAGTTACACAAATAATGACCAATATTTGTGTAACTATTTGTGGTCTCCGTCCCGAGTCAAGACCCCGTGTGTGCATTGTAGCCTTCTAGAAGCCTGGAGGAGGGATATTGTTGTGTATCACGGCATGTTTTTCGCATAAGACTTGACACTACCTCAAATCTGCCATTCCGATGTTTAAATCTTATCGTCACAAAAAGGTTTGCACATCAATTCGCTCTGCACTGCCTTCAAAATGTAAAAATCACATAGATATCCGAAGCCTCCACTAATTTTCTTCTCATACCATCCCGTTCGTACAAGAATGTAGTGCATATTCGTCCTGTCATTGTAATATATTTTCGTCCGGCCATCGCGCAGTACATTGGTGTCTTTTGCGACCGAAACGTTCTCTATTAACTCGGGATAAGCGATAATAATGACTCTGTATGCAGAGGTAAGGATGTCACAAAAAGCACATTCGAACAAGTCGGACATGAACTCGTGATATGATTTCTGCAATGCAACACCACGTACATATCGGATGGTCATACAACGCAAAGAAACGGCAATCCACATATCCAATCAAATAAGGGATAAAAAAAACTCAAGTCGGTGACGCTCGACCCGGTGCAGTTCTGTGCGTATCCGAGAAACGCGAGGAACACATGTTCGGCCACACGGCTGGATAGAAATCAATCACCAGGGTGTTCGGTATTATGTGCAGCACAATTTTGTGGATCCACGCAGCCCTTGTGGAGATATCTTTTCGGTATGGTGCGTCAAAGCGACAAGCTCGTTCAAGGGTATACTGCTGACTGGAATAACTTGTCACGAAGCTAGGCAAGGTCATGTTTTGTGTCATGCATATTGTTACCGGTGTTGTTTCCGCCACTTTATTCTTCTTTAGTGCCGTGCACCAGGTATTGTAACCTAGTAGTGTGAAGAACAAGTTCCTTTTTTCACCGCCCATTGGTTCATATCTCAGATATATGCGTAAGTAGGGATAATTGTAATAAAATTATCTTCGCTTCAGTGTTTGAAAAATCCTTGAACTTACACGCATTACTATAAATTTCATTCCAAGGATGTGAATGAAGTACGTAGACGGTCCGATGTTTTCAGCAGAGCTGAAGCGTCATTAACTGATAATAGCGTGTACCAGAAATATTTTATTCTCACTGGTAGCGATGGTAGCGTAAAACCCTCGCAATACCATCACTTATTGTAAGTGTTACATTTTTGTCCGATTGTGAGGAAGTACTGGAGCTAATGTACACTGCCCTTCTGACCCACCTGCATGTTGGCGGAGACATAGTTGAGAATTACAGGCTCTTCAACTTCGATCATTTTGGTAACGGACGAAAGACAACCTCGCCGAACGATAGAAACTGGTCTGAAATACTACCATCGGGTAAATTGGGCTTCTTATTGCGCTTATTACTCACACGAATGTACGAACTGGCGGTAGATGATTCCACTGGTTGAAGTATCAGTGCCAGTTCAGAATTCGCTTTGGCCAATTCTGCGTTGAGAGCATTTAAAATGGTGGTAACTTCTTTGAGTTGGACGTCACGAAGTTCACTTTCGCTTTTCGCTATTTAGTAATCTGCCGTAACATTGCTAAAACGTCCATGAGCCGTGTAGACCTTTTCGATAACCTTTAGTTGTCCTCCAAAAGACGTAGGATCCGTACGGAAAGTTTGGTAGGGTGATGACGTAAATGATCCGTTGTGTGACCTGGTTGAAATGTTTCCTGTACACTATCTCCTGTTCCCGTTGTGATTTTTGGCAGTGATGATTACTAATCCACATCTTCTATCGAGCCGATTGATTGTGACAGCGGAGCGTGGCGTTCATCGTGCGGTTGTACGGTAATGGGCACCTGTGCAACAGGTATGACGGTCTGTTCGGTATAGATGAAGGGGTCCTCTTCAACGTCATTGTTGTAGATGACAATCGCCGCCATGGCAGGAGGTCGTTGGCCAAAAGGGTGATTATGACGTACTCCGAAAGAGGAGGTGGTGGTGGACGATGTAAGCGGAATTTTTGACTTGGGAGCGGAGAAGCACAATGATTACTGTCTGCACCTAGTAACTTATACGTTGTACTCTTACCGAATTGCAAAGCTCGGGAAGGAGGTGAAAAATAATGACACAAGTATTGATCAATATTTATGTCATTATTTGTGACCTCAGTCCTGATGTTTGCAACATCCAGTTAAAATCCTAAAGCAGCGGCGTATCCGACGAACGGTATGACCGCGAAACGTCCGCATTCACATGAGAAAGTTTTCAAGGGCGTTATATAAATTTTCGCGGCAGCGGACGGATGGATTCTGGCGATGTTGGTGCCGTCTTCACATCCGTACCCAACTCCATTATTTTGAAACATTAATATCAGGCAAGAGGAAAAGCCATCATAAAATTCATCTTACAATCCTAGTGAAAACAAATACCACCACAACACTTTACCAATTCTGAACCCGCAGAGTAACTCCGAAGACGACTAATACCTAGCTTTATTCGGTCTCCATATCAGAGGACTGCAACGATCGCGTGGGCAATCCATGAGACCACCAGCTTGGAAAGTGACGGTGAGGAAACGGATGAGCGCAGGAACCCCGATGAAGCCCCGGACTCGACAAGTATGCCCGGTGATGAACCCTCCGATCGTAATGTTCGTTACGCTGAGCAAGCTCTCAATAAAGAACCTGATACTGTTCCATACCCTACATTGGATTTTTTCCTGGCCCTGGAACCCTTACTAATGTAGCGGATGATGACCACGAAATTTTGGACCTCGAGTAGCACATGTTGGAATTACCCGTCGTTTCTTCTCAAGCCAGTGAAAGGAGGTCGACAACCCCGAACCAGTTACTAAGGGATCCCAATTCATGAACCTTTAGAATGATGTACACTCCGGGATGTTCTCTGTGTTTGTCAAGAATATGTTCCTACTGGATTATTCCGATGCATAATTTGCGACGAAACATTCGCCGCAACGTTACATACTTCGCGGAAGGTATATGCGGCATCTCTAGTTTGGTACACACGAGAAATAAGAAGTCACCAATGACTCTTACCAGCTTCTACAAGAAAAGAACAAAAACTATCACGCAAAAAGTCCGAGAGCCCGGACCGATTTCCAAAATAATCTCACAAAAAGACGGTACCGGCTCCAGGATTTCTTTACTCCCAATGGGCGCGCTGTTAATTCCCATCCACATTTTTATGCTATTTTGAACAAAGCACAATACAAACACTACGGCACAGAACAATACAACTACGAAATTAGTAACATTATGCTGCAAAGGATGAGGCATGCAATTGCCAACTTGTATGTATACCGGTCCATTTCGAAATATAATTACACTGGATGTTGTACATTGTGGATATTCGATATCACAGTATCATCATCATGGACTCCAAACGGTCCAACGCACTTAATTTTAAGTTAGGGCCGTGACAGCACATCTAAAATGTTGGTTGGGAGACGAAATTGAACGTGAGGCCTGAGCATCGGTAGCTCGAGAGCTACGGAAACAATTTGGACAGTATACCATTTTCCGCGATTCTGCGTACATCAGACGGATCAATCGTCCTGCGGCGTGTTCTTTATGTACTATTCAGAGGCAATGGAGAGAAACTGGGAACTGGAATTCAGGCAGACGCAAGTTGGTTATCTACGCCGTCATGCAATGATGGCGTTAATAGATGGACATTTACAAAAAAGAAACACACATTTGCCACAGTAGATAGATTGAGCATGGCTTTAACTAGTAAACTACATTGACGTATAAAGAATTGAGTTTGTAAAGATGGATACCGAACGTGAGTAAACTATTTTACCTCTAGCGGCCTCACTTTTTCAAGGTTTCTACAGAACGATAAATAGGGAAAGCGCTTCGCGTCTAGAGGGTAGATGAAGCATGTATAGGGGTTTTATTCATCGTCTGGACCAGCAATTGGCACTTTTGAAGCCGTCAAGGGTATCAATATCCATGTCCTCCTCACCGGATAGAAGAGCTTCAAGAGCATCGACACGGTCGTCAGATGGGTATTCGATCTGCGTGTGGTCCGCATCGCTACCGTCAGTCGATTTAGCATTAGACGCTGCACTAGTCCCTGCTTCTTCACCCGGTGGGTCTCCTTTACTACCACGCGTCCCACTGTCGGTGGGATCTCGTTTCCTTTTATTCCCCGTACATTCATTTCTGTTCGAGCCCCCATAACCTCTATCGTCACCACTGTTGCGCCCACCCCCTCCGTCCTCACCGACATGTGCTCCTCGGTGGCGTAATTCTTCCTATCCTTGTTTACACCTGGTAGTTAGTACACCGTGTGCACTGGGGGCGGTTGTATTGCACTGTTATCATTGAATGATACATTACCCCCCATCTCAAAGAACACCTTATCAGTTGCATGAGCTCTCGTCGATGTCACATAAATATGCGCCCGCGCACATGGCTTCAGTCCATGAGTTTCCAGCTTCTGTACTTCCCGCACCAGCATCCATGAGATTTCCATGTGCAATTTTAAAACTGTAGGGAGATATGAACAATTTCGACATTTCCTATGATGTACTGAAAGCACGGCGGGGTCGCTCCAGGAGTCGCAGGTACTTTTGCAACCTGTCCGCAATACATAACGGCTGGAGCATTTTCCCGCTGATCGTCATAAATTAACTTTCAATGGACGCGTCTTATGGTACGGGAAAGTCGTTGTGCGGGGATTATCGGGGACAATTTCCCCCGTACATAAGACCTTTCTCCCATCCGAGGAATGAACAGAATTTACGGAGATGATCCATTTCCAATACCCAGATGGGACAGGAGTACACAGAGCCACACATCCAACACGGCCCGGAGTCTGAAATACAATATGTTGTTCGGACTCTCACTCGTCCACTAGCAAAGCCGATATACTCTGGAATAGAGTTGAACGTGCCGTTTTGTCTGCTTCATCCCGCTCCACACGTCCTGTGTTGTATATACCTCTCCAGAACGGGGAGCTTGTGTCATTCACGGTTTCCTTGGATTTAATCTCCCAATAGTCAAAGCGGATAGCTAATTTTTTATTGCACAGTTTCGTAGAGTAATCCTCATCTCTTTTCCGCTGCTACAACAGTAATGGGTCTGCCATACCCTCGGAAAACGTCCACCCGTGCTTTTGCAAGTAATCCCGATGAAAACTGAAAAGTGTACCCCCGTACGGTGCCGTCTCCGACAGCGTAGCGTTACAGATAACCCGATCCCATGCGCCCTTCCTCCGTGCAGATGCCGCAAGAAATCCTTTAGCGAAATCCCTGAATCGGGCCAATTCCGGCTAATTTCGATGAGATCACGAACCATGTCCGTCGTGAGGAAATAAATGGCTTGATGTCCGTACGGTACATGTACCTCCCGTAGATACGCCTGGATATTGGAATGAAATTCTTCTGCGATGCGCGAAGCGACCGCAACACTCATACGCGATAGTTGATCTGTTGCAAACCACCGAGGGAATATTTTTCAATGAATTGCGCAATCTGTGTAAAGCCCAGTGGTGGGCCGTCGTAGCCGACATCTTCGAACTGACTTTCTCTTAGTTTTCCTTTTCAATATCGTATGTAGCCACGGAAGCATCATGGGTGTTTTAGGTAGTGCTCGTAGATGGTATGTAACCAGGAACCGTCCCTGCCTGCTTCTTACCTCAGCTGGAAGATGCCTCTTTCTTATTTCGCGTGTTAGAGCGTTCCGGCTTTTCCATACTAGATGATCCAATTCTGCCCGACGCGTATCCACTTGCGAAACTTCTTTGTGCTACGTCCTTTATTACGGGATGATGAACTTGCTTTCTTAGCTTTGTGGCAGGAATCACGTACGGTGGGTGGAGGTGGATTTAATTACTTCGAGCTTATTTTGAACAGCTGGATACGCTTATTGTCGGCATTTTGTTGCGGTACAACACCAAAAATTGTGGCCTTATGACTGAATTTATCACAGATAGTACGACCGGCCTCAACTAGAGTTGCTTGTTCCGCATAGAATGCGCTGTGCGTGAAGTTACTACGGTGTGTAGAAAGTAGATCGGTGATTTTTTTGTATACTTGCGACGTAATCGTAGAACAGTTAAGCATGTAAGGCTCCTTTCCGTTGCGGATGCTGAACGTGGGCCTTGAGGCCGTCAAAGTACAGAAACACATCTTCGCGCACAAACGTTCGGTACTTTATTGTATTGAAATGGACCATCTTCAGACGTCATTTACGACCACTCGCACCGGACTTTCTTGCCGAGGACTACTGGCCTGCACATCGTTTCTTACGGTCAGGTTACTCGTCTTCTGGAGGAATCGTACGCTCCTTAAATGCGGTAATGTACGCCGCAACACCTTCGACGCGATCCAGAAGTTGACATAACCGCGCGGCGCGCCAGTAGAACGTTTCCCCACGATATCCCAGAAACTCCGAGTTCCGCAGATCTTCCGCAATTTCTTCTGTATTAATTGTGCTCACTCACTTTCCGTGGTACTTCCTAAACACGTTTTCGTATCCGGACAAAGCTTGTAAAACGCTCAATAATAAAGTTTCCACCCTCACAGTTACGTTTTGCTTGTTGGCATTAGACAACATCTAACTGTGCGTCAAGTCTTTTCTATCGGGACGATAAGTCAAACACAAATACACCACACCAGTATTGTGGACTACAATTGGATTAGTCCGGAGGAGTTTGGTGATGGACCTCTTCCGATGAAGCTCATCGACGAGGATAATCACGTACCCTTTGACAATTGTTCCTTCTTTTAACACTTCTTTCACAGGCGCATTCATTGACAGGTTATCAGCATATCTAATGTCGATGACGATGAATCCATTAGTCAACGGCTGGTAACCATAGTCTGTACTACTCTGTTTCAGGTTAGCCACGTGTGTTGTGGACCTGTCTCGTAGATTTATATCTACCTCTTCCACTGAGCTCACATCACAAAGCACGACCATATTTGAATAGTCGCTGATGTTGAAACCAGTTGACTTGAACGACTCCCATTTATGCTCCGAGGCCTCTGGGTCACTTCAGATGTCAGCGTTTGATTGACCACTTTCTCTTGTGGAAAAGTGGACGTTGTTCCACTAGGACTAATATGGGCACTCTCGGGATGTTTTCCTTGCTCGTTCCGACGTTTTGACATATGTGGCGTATGAAAATCCAGGTCGTATTAGTCGCCAATTTCCTCCCATGAAAAAAGAATCGAAATAACGCTTCTTTGTCATCTTGTAAGTAGCTCTCTCGCAATATTACGTCGTCTCGCCCGTTCCTGTAAGTTGATTAGCCTTCCCAGAGGTCGTCATCTTTTTCCCTTCAAGTTTATGTCTCGGCGCAGAATCAACTTATGACCACCGTAGTAGCCGTTCACGTATGCACGACTGTAGAGAAAAATCTAGACGTTGCAAACGCGTAATAAGGTCGCCTCAACGATGCTTGAACAGGTACAGGGGGTATGATCGAGCGCGTACCATACCTTGACCGCGCGCCTATCATTTGAGAATTAAAATTACTGAAATCGTCCTCGAGACGGAGGTCACAAATAGTTACACAAATAATGGCCATTTTTTTATCAATATTTTTAATCTCCGTCCCAGGGAATCAGTGCAATACACAGCCCCCATTTTCGTCTTTCTATTTCCGTCCCATTCAAACAACATAACGCCCCAAACCGGAAATATCCCTAGTAACGTATTGCTATCTCATTCCCATATCATGTTGTACATTATATCCTGTGCATATGTGCATTCGTGCAGCACTTTGGTTTCCTTAAAGCAGCCAACTTGCAACCATCCGTGCTGTCGTGCAGAGTAAATATGCTCCTGTGGCAATAACGACTAAGGTCCATTGCTATCGTGCAAATTCCACATCCATAATAACCCTCATCCTTTTTCGCCACCCCGAGTTTATGCTCGAACTCAATTACTTCTTCGGTTGGTCGCCCGCATACCCGTTTACATTGCCATTTTTCTTCAACAATTTTCATTCCAGAAATGGTACTTCTATACTAATTTGCAGTCAAAGTTTTGGGTGTGGATCGTCGGGACGGAGGTCACAAATAATGAAACAAATAGCGGTCATTATTTTTGTAACTATTTGTGACCTCAGTTCCAAGGACGATTTCGGTAATTTCTTAATTATCGAATTTGTCCACAAACGACCCCAACCACTCTCGACTAGCTCAACAAAATCGCATATTTGGGAATTATTTTAGGACTTCTTCAGTGGAACGTTCGCTGTAGCCAAGGCCTGTCTTTTACTGCATCAAAATCGAATGTTTGTTGGGTGTGAGATGGATTCGGAGTGTGTCAAGCCTGGCTCCAAAACCACTTTTGCGCTATTACTTTGAGTAAATTTTGCGTCATCATTCTCCCATTCCAACAGGCTTCCAAGTTCTAGGAACATGCTAAGATCCTCTACCGTGTATTCATGCGATATTTAAGCGGCGTCCCACGCCGCGTACGTCTCGCATTAGTACACAATAGAGGATCTTAGCATTTTCCTTGACATCAAGCTGGTAAATCAACAGTGCAACTCATTTTTAAACCAACTCCAGGTAGTATTCAATTCAATCAACGTAAAAATCATCTACATATGCAACTGGCGTCTAAGAAGACTGAAAAAGCAGCAAGCATAATTCCACATCCCAAAGATTTAAATGGTATATTCGAAGCCATGAGCTTTGAGAAAGCCGAAACCTACTTGTCCTTCTTCGCGTCCCTCGTTTATTCAAACCTTTTCCATTTTGGCAAAACCGCGAAGATCTATGGGTCCGGCGTTATGGCTGTTTACGTTTCAAAATTCATGAAGTACGCCGTGAAAACAGAGTTGACTGTCAAGCTTTCCGTGAAAACGGCTCTTCGAAGGGTTTACATCGTTGCCGCTCCATTTTCCCGGTAAGTTTCATAAATGACCCTTCATATCTTAAGGGCGATGAAGAGCGCAAAATTACGTCTCTAACCATAAAATGTCGAGCTGAAAAGGAATAGTTCTATCAAAGCAGTCACGGCGCAATATCAGGCTAAGTATCGCACAAAAAACCTTTTAGGTTATTCAAAACATTAGTGCGGGACAAGAGCTGTGCGTTTCATATGGTGTCATGCGCTAGGTGCGCAAAACAGTTACGGATTTTAATTAGGAAGAACTGATTGGTAATAAGAGATATCGCGGTTAGTACAATGAGAAGGGCAATTTTCATCTTCTGCGTCCGAAACTTCGGAGGTTGAAAGTGGATTGGGTAGTGGAGTTGTTAAAGAAGGTAGTTCAAAAGTGAATGAGACTGGGTGTCACCAATAATAATCAAGAAAACTCAGCTTCCCAGAAACAATCCCAACATATTTTATAGCGACCGATCGAAAAAGTAATTTTATGCCCTTTTTATACCTGTACATTTCTTCATGTGCGAAAAAATAAATTTATTAAAGCATCGGCTATGCGTATGTTTTCAGATTTGTTCAAAAGTTTCACCGTTAACTGGTGTGGAAAATGAAAGCTAACCTTATGTCGGAGAGTTTTGAACCACTATTGAAGATCGAACCTCTTAATCGACTTTCCGATCAAATATCAGTATTTAAGCAGGAAATAAATTAATATAAACGTGCGGGAAGAATAAAGTAAGGGTGAATGCACAATTACGTTTAGACTTGGGTGAAACTATGATCTGAAGAAAGTACCAGACGATAAATAACATCGTCATACTCCCACTGGAAGTTCCGGGATAGGGTCGATTGTCAGATTTTGCATGCAGTACCATTCCCAGTTACATACTACATCGTGTACAACGAAAACTCAAACGGCCATGACATGTACCGGAACTAATATCGGTACAATCCCATGGGAGTTACAAGTTGAAGCGATAATCAGCGTGGTTCAGTTTCAATTACCAAATCATCTCGATAATTAGAACATTTAATTGACATAGTGGTGTTCAGGTAAATAGTAAGGTGATTGCGGTGCACATATATTGGTGAAATTTGATTTTCGTGGAAGCCTATATTTCTGAAATGTTATGGTGGATTTTGCACCCACACGAAGAGTTACGTTCCAAAATAAAAAGGCAGAAACAAAGAAATTCTTGGAAGTTAATCCGCGTATGTAAAATGGCCAAAAACATTCCAAAAAAATGGAAGAAAAGTTTCCAACAACTCCAGACGTCCACGTTTTGGATCCTTTTTGAATGCTACACATTCAGACTTCCATGACATGGAAGAAAACATGCCGGCCAAGGGACACAGACGTAAATGTGTTTGACTGCACGTAGGAACGTACAGTGCATGAGGTACTGTATGTACTGTACGTGCAGTGCTGCACTGTAGTGCACGTGTAACGTCGTGACACAACCGAAGGATGCAAAATATGCGGTGAAATCGAGATACTGCGGAAGAAACTTACAAAAGTGGAAAAAATAAAATTACTTGCAAAAGTAATAATGAAAAGGGAATTAAAATTATAACACGAAATTTAAATATTTTGCCTGGCACTTCGCGCGGACATAGATCCGTGCCCCTCCGCCTCGATGTCTTGTTGCCGTTACAATACAGTAACAATCCACAAACGCCCCCATATATTGCAGAGAAGCAGATTGAATATACGGGGCTAGTATTTGTTCGTTACAATTATGAAACATAGAAGTTATTTGCAGTAATCTTATTTTCTTTTATTATTGGAGTTATTCAAAGTCCTAGCCCCATACTCACCTCTTTCATTCCATTACTCAAGGGTAAAATCCTGATCTCGCCTTACTTCAAAATGAAATTCGCGCAGTGCTTCTCTGTGGTTTTCGACTTATCCGTTTTCAACCCATGATGTGAGCATCATTCCCTGTTTTGAATATCCATGGTGTTCGGGAGGACGTTTCTTTCTTTCTCTTCATGTTTTTCATGCGATACAAATGCAATAAAAGCAGTGGTGCCAACAGTGACAAGCGCCCCAAGCACACGCAAGTAAGTTGGAATTTCTCCGAGGAAGACCACACCAAGAATGTAACTAGGAGGGACCTGAAGATTGACAATGAGTGACCCAGGGCCAGCTCTAGCAAGTTTGAGAGCGCGGACAAACGCACATTGCCCTATAAATGTAATTGCGCCGCTGATACAAGAATAAATTGCTCCTTGCTTCTTCAAACCGTCTAGATGGGACAAAGCTGATGCTCCATTCCCAAGCAGCCCGGGGATCGCACAAACAGACCATGTACGAACACAGATGTCATGAAGCTAATATCTTCTCCTAAGGACCGTAACACAACAGAGTTAACGGATGACATCAAAGCAGCGAGAAGGCCGTATCCAGCACCATAAAGACTATCAGAAATCCGGACAGCAGCCGTATCAGAGGCATTTGGTGCAACCACAAGAAGGGTTCCTATTGAAGCGGCAATGACCGCGTACCATTCAAACCTTGCTATGCGCTCGCCGAGAAAGCAACTCGAGAAAATGGCAGTGAACACAGAAGTGGTTGAACACAGGCTGGAACTGTCTCCGGCAGACAAGTACTGCAGAGAACTTGTGAACGTGAAATACATGAACCCATTAAAGATTCCACGCCCAAGAAGGAGGAAAAGCACTTTCTTTGGAGCCTGCATATCTTTTCGAATGTTGCTGCAAAAGGGAAGGAAGACCAGAGAAAGAATCGCAATTGTCATCATTCGAAGCAAAACCACACTGCTAGCTTGGAGCCCGTACTGTATGATGGACAATCTATACAAAGTTGTGGTGAAGACGCTTGTTAGAGCTGGAACCAGCATAAACATGTAGCCCAGTTTCTCAGACTGTTTCAGCGATTTGACATTGTGAGTAGTGGCAGTTTCTTTACGGATAGTGATACTGCTACTTTGCACAAGTGGCTGGGATTCCTCATGGTAATGCGTTTCATTCGTGCTTTTCATGAGGGAGGGAATTTGGTTTAAAAGAAACGGATTTACTTCAAAATTACGGTGCTTGCCAAGAGAAAGTCAGTCTTAAATGGATTACCAAGTATAAAAGGACTGGAATTGTATGTGCTCTAGCCAGCATAGACATCACAGTCTTTCATATTCTCATGCTTCAAACTGCATGCACTTCAATCAATTTCGCTCACATGCAAGATTATTTATGTTTCGATGTCCGTAATGTTTTCAGGAAGTCAGTTTTGTCCAATGGGGATCTTTAAAGTATACCTTGAAATCGGAAATCAACAGTAAAGGGTTCGGAATGCCTGTTCAAAATATCAGTCGTTCCTCCTCAGCTACATTTTGATGCAATTATCTTATAACATTTCTGTCAGCGCCCACAATCTCCCAGGCATACACTAATTCGGGACAGATCATAAAAAATATATATATAGTTTTTGCGTTTCGATGTTCAAGACATTGCCTACGCAACAACCATGATTATTGACACTACATCATTTCACGAGGCAAGTGAGGGGAAGCAAACATATTTCGAATATTTGCGTCTTGAATGAGCCGGCTGAAAATCACACCATTGTATGCTTCCAGAAGCATGGGATTGTGCGAATAGAAGAGCAGGGGGTTAGATGGTCGGCGTTAAAAATGCATCTAGCTCGCCTGGTGAAAATTATTAGAGGCAAAGGTATAATTAAGGACACGACACTTTTGGTCGTATGTGCCGTTTGGATCATCTGCCCATGTAGATGCTGTTGAGCATCTCTTAAATTCCAAGTGTTGCATTTGTACGTGGACTGAGCATTAAGGTGGTGATGTAGCCCAATTCTATCTATTCGGCAACTTTTCCGGCAGTGTTTTGATTGGGCAAAGTCGGCGTTCCAGGTGCGCAGCTGGCACGCGCTACCTTCCTCGGCCATCACACTGCCAACACCGACTTGGATCAATCTAAACACTGCCGGAGTAGGTGCTGAAGAGATAGAACACTTCATTCGGGAAATATATATTATTTTTGACATATGCTTGAAAATTTAAATATACCCACCGGCTCCATCAATATATTAAGATGTTAGTTTAATGCATTTACGGAGCTTCATGTTTAACATCTAGAAGCATGTTAAACAAAAATCTCTGATTGCAATTTAAACAATTTCATGCCTGTAATATTTTGTCCATCTGAGGTGGAAAAGAAAGTAGGTCATATTTTATCTGAAAAATAAATATCGGATTGAAAAGAATGGAAACTGCTTGCGTAGGTTGCTGGAGTTGGATAGCACGGAAGTGTGAAAATGGAAGAAGGACGGAGAAAGAAGCAGGGAACAGAAAAGGTCCCTGATTGGGTGTTGGGTGGATGGAGAGAAAGGGCCAAGAGGGGAGAAAGAGAAGAAGAAACCCCAGAAGAGCTCAGGAACAGAAAAGTGTTGTATACATGTCCTTCTTGGGATGGGCCGCCGAGGAGCTGTTGGCCCGGTTAAATAGTATCCCCTTTCACCGAGCCTACGGCCCAGCCTAGGAACGGTTGAAGGCACACCGCCTAGAAGTGTCTCAAAACGGGCGGTAGGGCGCAATAAAGGAGAGGCTAGCGAGATCGGGGGAGGCTGCAGCTGTAAAACAGTCAACAAAACTTGAATAACCCTGAGGGGTGTACGGAATACTATTTCACACACCCCTTCAGGCACATGTAGCTTTGCGGTCTTACACATTACGTAGGACCGCCATCTGCAACAGATCATTTAGACGAGAGAGTTATGTCGCATAGACTTATGACAAAAATCTGCGACTTAGTAAAGACGATCGATCCAATGTTGTGTTTACTGGTCTGACCTTTTGGACTTCAAGTATTTCTGCTATCCCTTCGGTCTACTGAGTTGCACTAGCAGCTTAAGGCCTATTTAGTCTGGTGCAAGTATTACCTTGCAGACTGAGGCCGACATTCGTTCTTCATACGCACGATGCTGATCCTCCTCGCTACTCCTCCGGGAGTGGGATCTTTTTGGATCCTTTTAAGTCCTCCAGAAGGGGTCATTGAAGGAGCTTCTTGAATTATTTAAGTATTGAGCCTTTCTAAGCAGGCAGAGACATGGAAAAAACAAGTAACTGTCACGGCCTGGTTTCACAGCAAAGGTGCCCTTTTGACAGCTCGTCTTTGGATAATCTTGATAATTGTCATATTTCCTGAGATATTACCTAAAAACGCTACCTCAATGGATACTGGTTTGATTTTTTGCTGAAATTTTAAGTCACAACAGAAATTCTCGAAAGCTGCAGTGAAGAATTTCATGCAACTGTCGTCCTTTTTGCCTATCGATTTGGTATAAGTTACTTCAATAGCCTTAGATTCAACTGCATCTTGCATGTATTTGTGGCGAATTCCGATTTGCTTGATGTTAAGAAGACCTTGTATCTCATTGGTCCAAATGACATCACCAAGATTATCCTGATGTAGGACTTCGATTTTTTAGACTTGAGCTCTACGAGAGGACCTCGGATCCAGTACAGATCACGCACGAAATGCGCGAGAAATATGAACCCAAACTCGATAGTCGAGTGTGCAATCAGTGTCTCTTAGCATGAAGCATAGAATACAGAACCACCAGCTACAGTTCTCAACGATGTAGAGCGAGATCTTAGCTTGTGGTGATCACGCGCCCAGTCTGTATTAGGTCATGTGTAAAAAGATTATTCTTGACTATTGGGTAGCAGAACTATGTAGTCGAGTGTACCAATCAGGTATATAACCACGAGCATCATAGTCTTCCAACGCTCGGTCATGGGTGTCTGTTGACATTTTCCCAGTATAGAGACGGCCGTTGTGAGTTCGGGGCGAGTGCGTATCACCAGGAAGAGAAGTTAACTTATGTATTCAAGGTAGAGGATGCTTTTCATGGCCTCTTCTTCCTTTCCGGTTGCTGTCTTCTTCTCTTCATACAGTAGGTGCGAGAGATGGGTGGCGCATTTTTGAACAACGTACTGGATGTATTCATTAGAAGAGACGGCGTGAAGAGCATCTGTACTGCAACAGGACTACAGTACACTGAGTATCTTGAAGTTGGGAACATCCAGGAGACTTATTTACTACAAAACTGGGGTATAGGTAGAGACAGACGCTTTCAGCATTCGCCAAAAGCCTTTTTACTGATTAAATTATCCGTTGTCAAGCACGGAGGCTCCTGGGACTCGCTCGCGCGGATGTTCAACCTTCGCGCTCCTACATGCGAGAGTATGATAATTTCCTTCATCGATATGATGAGCTCGTACATTTTCGAAAAGCTGGTTGCACATCCGGCCGTCTTCTACACAATAAAGAGACTGCGCGATATCGACCGTCAATTTTCCCATCACCCATATGCTCGCTGCGCCACATATTCGTTTTTCAGCAAGCCTTCCGCCCTTCAGGAAATATTCAAGAAGGCAAGCGATACATTTCAGGAAAGCAAACGCAGTACGAATTGAATTGCGAAGTAAGCTTCCTGCCGAACGGCCTGACAATCGGTTTTAGCAGGCACTATCCGGGCTCTGTAGCTGATATTGAGATCATGCACAGGAAAAAGACCTTCCAACTTGCGGAGGCAGAGAAGCTCAGCACAGAGTCCTCCATGGAGGATACCGGAATGCTCGTAGGTAACCATCCCACCGTGTGACCCGTGGTAGTTGACGAGGGACACCGAGGTCCCCATGAATTATTGCACCATGTAAAGGTTCTTCTTGGTGGGAGCCTTACTTTCTCACAGCAGGAGAAAACCCGAGAAATCTCTTCGAACAGAAAAATTGTTGAAAACTACTTTGGAAGGCGTCAAAACTTTGTGGCTATCATCGGTTCCAAGTTTCGCTGGGGTGAATAATTATACGATAGTACATTTAGACTGTGCATTTCTCTCACCCACTTTCACACTGAACGTTACGCACTTAGGGCACAACATGGCGCATTCTTGGCGCAGAACTTCAATCGTATAGTTCTTGTTGCTCGAGAGACTGCAGAAAAACGCCACCGAGCTCAAGATAGTTATCGAGCTCGTCGCCGCCGCCGTCGTGATAGAGATCATAGAGAGGCGATGTGGAGGCCAAATTCGCATCAGGGGCTTGTTGGGGCCGAGAATAGTGAAGAAAATAATTGATTAGCGTAAGTAATATTGACGTAATTGTACTTTGGGCAACTATGCATTCTGTTTGTTTTAGATGTACGGACGATTTTTTGCGCAGTACCTACGTAGATACACAAATATAATATTAGTACAGTTGGTACCAAGTAATGTCGTTACAGCAACGATTCTTCAGAATGCTTTTAGTGACTGCAAAGTTATATAGTAACTAATTTAAATATCAATATCTATTGGGCGCGGAAGGAAAGGTTTAGTGGAGCATGTAGTTATTCTACTTAGGGCTTTGCACTGTCAATTTAACAGGAGTTTGACACACAACGAGACCTTCTGTTTCGTTTTTTTTGGCGCGGCGTTGAAGGAGATGTAATCAATAAAAGTTCTCGTTTTGTTTTGCTGGGGAATGCAATGGGACGTTTTTAGGACCCAAATCGACTATATTTGGGGTTGGGATTGGTGGTGCGCCAAATAACTACCGGTAGGTATACATTTTGTGCGGTGGGGAATCATGTAGAGCCGCGTAATGTTCTCTCAATTTTGAGTATTTCCGACCTAAATTTATATTAAGAATTCAAGGTTAATTTCATGACACCTGAAATTTTAATGTTAATTTAATAATAACTCCATAACGGTTAAAGAAATCGTGAAATTGTCAACTCTATCGTCTTTCTCGCTGGTTTTTCCATCCGGACATTATTCCTACGCATCGGGTCAACAAGCTGAACAACTTGATGCCGGCATCATGTCCCCCTTGCGTCTCTTTGCCCGCGGGCAACCGACGGGCACCAAAACCACCGTCTACCTTGATGACTGAGAATAATCGGCGCCTCTAAGCCGCTCTGCACACGATGAACACCGTTTTCAAGGGCATTCGGGCAGTTGCACGCCTCCATAACGTACAGTATTCAACGCTACACGATCACCAGCGCTGGATGAATTTGAATGCGCAGAGGTCTTTAAAGCGTCGAAATGCACGGTTACCTTTCAGTGTGCACGCTTAGGGCGAATGGGTTGGCAAAGCAAAAATAAAAAAATAAAGTTTTTAACAACTTAAGTGAGCGGGTATTCGCCTGATTTGTGTTTGCTACATTCATTTTATTCCTTCCAACCGTACTGTCCCGTTAATTGTGCCCAGATACATGCTGTAGCATCATAGTAAAGCTAACTTCCTGATTAACACGTAGAAACTGGTTTCAAACGACTTGGATGGGAACTCTTATTTAATAATTTACTTTTCATTTTTTGAGGGGAATTAGCCCCCTCCTTGAAAGTCGAATCAGACTCAAATTACCAATTTTCTTTGTTGCTCCAAAGCATTTTGCCTGCTGGAGATGCTCTTAGTACATTGAAAATTGCTCCAGTATTTTTCAATCTAATTGGCACACAGGGCAACCAAGCATAACATGAAAAGCATATTTTATGATATCTTTTAACGAAGTTGTCATTTGTTAGAGCATCTCTATCAGTGGAGTAAATTAATTCTTTTCAACCGCGTGGCAAGGAAGAGGGTATCTCTATCAGTATTTTATTACCGGTGGAAAAGGTGCAAATTTAGTAGTTGGCGAAGGGAAAATAAGAACTTTCCCACCGGCGAGTATACCGCCACCTCGAGGCGAGGGCAAATTTTTAATAAGAAAGTCAGGATCTGAAGAGCCAAAAACGGAGCGCAGCTCGTGTCCGGTGCATATTCGGAACGTTCCCCTCTCACTGTTAGCATGTTACGTCGCTCTTCACTTCTAGCGTGCAATGTGGAAACTTCTAAATACCAGTACAGCGCCAACGGTAGCCACCAAATTTTGTTCCTGTATTTATCGCGATCAACGAACTCCTCATGCCTTCCGCTGGGCCGACGCTAGACTAACGGCATTCATCATATACAGATTTATACGGGCATAAGGAGCCTGCACACCCTCGATGGCGGAATAATACACGTGTGACCCATCCACGGCACCGCGAAATCCATCGCCACTGCGCCACATTGCCACTCGGCGGCGAGGGTTGCACGGCGTACAGTAAGACGTGGGTTGTTCGCCAATTTTCCACTCTACCACTCTGGGTGCTACGTTTGCTAATTGGCCGGGCCGGGTGAAATTACCGATGGTTGGTGAGGTCATAATAATGGGTTGTGCATGGGGCTAGTTTTCCTATCCAGGTAGACTAGGTTAAGATATATAGTGTAATGGTTTCAAATATAATGTCTATGTGTAGTTAGTTTTAGGAGCCTTTTTGCCCTTGGGCCGTTTTTGGCAACGAGATCCGCCTTGGGCGCGGCCGTAACCGCTAAATAAGCGGCCTGGGTCGCGCTGGGGTTGGGAGGAGATATAATAAAGACGGTACAGAGCAAGTATCTTGGTACCATGTCTGAGGTACCCCCAAGTAAAGCCCTTTTCTTTATCTTTCACCCCTTTTTTCCCTTCTTTCTTTCCTTTCTTTGTACTATTTTGGGGTGGTTGCCAGCGCTTCAGAGTGATCGCACACCAAACGACGTCGTGAACGACAACAACCGTTCAGCCAACCGTGTCCTGCGTCCCCATTCGCGCCGGCCTTTCCCCGCTCATTTCGCTCTACCACTCTTCATAATTATGTGCGCTCGATGAGAGTGAGCTACCACGCCGCACCTAACGGGTCTCCGGACCTAGAAGCGATTCTAGAAACCTTCCTTTCCGACGATGTCCCTGCGCTCCGGCAGGGATCACAAGGCGTCCAGTGACATTTCCAGCATCTTCAGCGGCAGTCATAAGTCAAAGAAGACGATGGAAAAGAGTGGTGGTGACGTGGTGACGAAGGCACCACTCCCACATCAGCACAATTAGGCGCCGAAGGCGCCTGTTGATGAACCGAAGAACGTTGCGCCGAAGGCTCGACAAAGTTTTGGTGAGGATGCTGCAAGAGCTGGACATGATTTTGATGTTCAAGGCGATGAGATGATGAACCAAACGCAAGTAGGGCCTGCGTACAAGAATGATGCTCAAGACGTCGTGCCGAAGGCGCGACTTGATGATGATTATGTCTATGGTAAGGGGTACCTTCCCTTACCGCAGAACCCTCCTAGTCCTTCCTCCTCCTTCGACCCCTCTGGTCATGTGTGAAATAGATCTGGAGCCCATGAAGCCCGAGCCACGTCGACCCAGCCTTGGTCACAAAAGAATCGTGAACTAGTGTTGGACAAACACGTCGAATTGAACTTAGCGGCTATCCTCCATGAATTTGAACAAGGGATCGATAATCTGGGGAAGAAAATGGAATTGATTCGACTGTGCGTGGTAGATACGAAGAAAAATGCTGCCTCTGCACACACGAACGAATCCATGGCGAGGGAGATAATGATGAAGGAGATGAGAAATGTTCGCGTTGATGTGAAAGAGAGCTCACGCTGGGCAGTAGGCGTCGAGTCATCCATGGGCGCCCAAGGCCAGGAGCTCACCGGAATCACTTCCGATGTGCTCGCGATCAAGTCGAAACTGGGCTCCAGTGAGAAGCAATTTGCCCAGTTTGGAGTGGTTGCAACCCCCACGTCGCATCCTCCGCCGATGGCCGACCAGCCAATCTCGGCTGGCCATGTGCCCGTACAGCTCCAAACCTCCACCTCAGCACCGCATTGGGGAAGAGAATTTGAATCTTCAAGGGACCACATCGGAAGGTCTCAAGTGGAGTATCTGACGGGTGACCCCAATCCTAGGCCGGAAGCAGCGCGCTATTCGAATGGCGCGCCAATTCCGACCGCAAAAATCGCCCCATTGTTTTCTGTCCCACCTGTCACAACGTCGATTACTCCAGAAACCCTTCATCCCGTTGCGACGCAGAGACAAGAGAGCAGAGCCCCCGGCCTTGGCCTGTATTTCCCTGGCTTGGAACCGCTTATGACGATGTTGCCTTCATTCCAATATGTGGTGGATTACCGCATGTGTCGTCTCCGCATCACGTCCAGAATTCCAAGCGAGGACGATGTAGGTCACCTGTATCAGCTGAAGAAGCGGATAGAAGGCCTGTACACGACTCTGGGGAAATTTGATGGTTCCAATCCGATCGCACTCCTCCACTTCATGACGACATTCAAGGAGGCGCTTGAAGCCTTCAATACCACGGAAGGGGTGAAAGTGCCTGTG